>CM054951.1:1918632-2039861 GCA_029168755.2 Tillandsia fasciculata | reverse complement strand
GCTGGGTCCGAACAAAAAAGCCTACCTCCGGAGTGGCACTCGAGGGGAGCGACCCACACGGTAAGTAATCTCTGGCATCAGTATCCACAGCAAATATCTCTGTCATCAGTATCACAGTATCTCTGTAGCACATGTCTCACAAGTATCACAATATAGCAGGACTGGATCATGACTATGATCAAAGTGGGAAACTCCGTCCACTACAGAAAACCCCATCCCCAGCTGATGCAAAAATAAACCAGACTCAACCCCAATCTGATGCAAGGATAAATATCTGGTCGACCGCCTACTGTCCGCGGTCACCGCAATACCCCACAAATCCACAATCTAATGCAATCTCGACTACACTACCCCAAACCCCTGCTCATACTTGAGCAACAAGCATCTGGATGCAAAGGACAACAATGACACATGTACAAATCCCAATATGATAGTGTAGCATTAAATAGGGCTAACTAGATGTCCCAGCAAGCATGCATTTGCACTTTTCAAAAAAACTATAGAAAGGTGTTAGATATTTGTTTTAAAAGAAGATTGATTTACTGAATAAAAGTCCTTTGCATGCGAGATTATAGCCTTCGTCCCAATCATAGGGTCCCAATATAAGTCATCATATAATCTGTGGGGTCATATTAAATTTTAGGAGAGTTCGTCCCAGCGGTTCTCATCAATTGTCACATTAGTTCGTCCCAATAGTTCTCATCAATTGTCATATTAGTTCGTCCCAATAGTTCTCATTAATTATCATATTAGTTCGTCCCAATAGTTCTCATTAATTGTCATATTAGTTTGTCCCAATAGTTCTCATCAATTGTCCTGTTAGTTTGTCCCAATGGTTCTCATCAATTGTCACATTATTTTAGGGGATTTCTAGTAATCCCAGTGAGCTTGTCAAAAATGAGGTAAGCAACAACCGCCCACCTCGAGTAGCTCAAACAACACCCCAGGTAGTCTCCTGGTTGTCCACAGTCCTCAAATCCTGCAAATCAACGCTCCTGGTATAAATACAAATCTCAAAAAGCACAATATTTGCTGTTTTTCAAACAGCACGGGAAAAGAGGAGTTTTTCACCTCTAAAATGAGCTCCTAAAATCCCAGAAAAATCACGGTTGCGTTCCTCGCGAAGAGTAGATCAAAATCGACTCTTTGAACGCCTCGATCTGATGCTCCTACGCCAAGATAAAAATCGAAGAAGTTGACGCTGTCCAGAAATTTCCACAGCAAAAAGGGGGGTCAAAGAGGACTCGGGAATCGTGCCAAAAGTACGAAACGGAGCAAAATGATCAACACGGAAATCGAAGTCTTACCTCTTACGGTCGTGCTGCCGCAAAAATCGTCCAAAAATTCCACCCGGTTAGCCCGCAGTGAATTTTCGACGGAACTGCGACGGGAAATGGGCCTAAAAAGAAAATTGTCGCAGTGCGCCGCGTCGCAGATAACTCACTATCTGTAACTCCCAAAATTCTGAGTTTTTAGAGAGAAAGAGAGGAGAGAGAGAGAAAATTTTTTCGTAGAGGACACTTTCTCTGATTCTCTCTCTACAGCACGCAAAACGAGGCACAAATGAGAGGGGGAGGGAACCTCTATTTATAATGGGCCAAAGGGAATATTCCCACACGGGATCCAGATTCCGAACAGGAAACACCAAAATTGGCCATCCATAATGCGCCACGTGTCCACATAACAGCAAACAGCATGTGCAAGGCCACTCAGATCTCGCCACGTGTCCACGTGGTGCACGTGGTCGGACCGCGCTCCGGGTCTTCCGGATCCTGTCAGCCAACGGGGTGCTGCCACGTGTCACCTTCCCACGTGCTTCTAGAAGCCGGCCAGCCAATCAGGAGCTGCCACGTGGCAGATGCAGGGTTCGGTGCTCCCGGTGCACGCCAGGCCTGTGGACCGCGCACCAGGACCCCTGCCCGCGCCTGCCCGCGCCTGCCCGCGCCGCGCGCCTCCGCATTCCGCCGCTGTGCCCCCGCTGCGCCGCTGCCCTCCGCCGTGCGCCGCCGCCCGCCGCCGCTCGCCGCCGCCGCGCCGGCGGCCGGAACAGTAATTCCGGCCGGCGGTTACTGTTCCGGTGAACAATACCAAGTGCCGAAAAAATAAAGCGAATATACCATTTCGATCGTTTTCGCGTGCTGAGTCCAAATCCGCCGTCCGTTTCGCCAAATTCTCATCCGAAATTTTGCCGAAAGCTCCCGGAAATTCCCGTTTGCTCCGATTTTCGCGCCAAGTCTATTTTAAATATCCAATTTCAATTCTACAAGCTCCGATGCACTGTACAAGCTCCCCGCAGTCACTGTTTAATGTTGTACAGTTCCTGCGGGAGTCCGGATCATCACATCCTCCCCCACTAAAAAAGAGTTTCGTCCTCGAAACGAGACTCAACCACAATCCTTAGTCCAAAGTCTCAAATAGGTAGGGGTGGGCGTCCCTCATCTCCGACTCAAGCTCCCATGTAGCCTCGCGCTCGTCATGATTGCCCCATAGGGAATGGCCCGATTGCGCAATTCTCTCACCTCTCGATCCAGAATTCGCAGTGGGCGCTCCTTATACCTCAGATCCTCGCTGATCTCAAGCGGTGTGAAGTTGATGACGTGCGATGGGTCGAAGACATACTTCCTTAGAGTAGAGACATGAAATACATCATGGACACCAGCAAGCCTCGGAGGAAGTGCAAGTCGGTAGGCAACTGGCCCGATACGCTCCAATATCTCAAAGGGTCCAATGTATCGGGGGCTAAGCTTCCCGCGAATGCCGAATCTCCTGATTTCTTTGGACGGCGAGACTTTCAGGAATACATGATCTCCAACCCGAAACTCTAAGTCTCGTTGCCGAACATCGGCATAACTTCTCTGTCGGCTTTGGGCGGTTTGAAGATGCTTCCGAATCACTCGGACCTTCTCTTCTACCTCTAACAGTATATCTGGTCCCAAGGTCCGTCTTTCGCCCACATCACTCTAATAAAGTGGTGATCGACACTTGCGTCCATACAACGCTTCAAACGGAGCCATCTGGATGCTCGCTTGAAAGCTATTATTGTACGCAAACTCAGCTAAAGATAAATGTCGAATCCACCCTTCGCCGAAATCCAGGACACATGCCCTCAATATGTCCTCCAGGATTTGTATCGTCCGCTCAGACTGCCCATCAGTCTGCGGATGAAAAGTGTACTGAACCTGGGTTCAGTCCCCAAGGCTGTTTGCAAACTCTTCCAGAAATGCGAAACAAACCTCGGGTCTCTATCTGACACAATGGAGGCGGGTACTCCATGTAATCTCACAATATCGTCTAGATATAGCTGGGCTAGTCGCTCGAGTGGCCACGTAGTCTGCATGGGCAGAAAATGCGCCGTCTTGGTAAGTCGATCTACAACTACCCAGATAGCGTCTGCTCCTCCCTATGCCCTCGGTAGTCTGACCACAAAATCCATCGTAATGTGGTCCCATTTCCACTCGGGAATTGGAAGACTTTGTAACTTGCCAGCTGGCACTCGATGCTCAGCTTTCACCTGCTGACAAGTTAAACACCGAGCGACAAATCTCCCGATATCCCTCTTCATGCCATTCCACCAGAAGTGTGCCTTGAGGTCCTTATACATCTTAGTCCCACCAAGATGTAGGGTGTAAGGTGTATAATGGGCCTCTCGCAGAATCTGCTCTCTGATCTCCGCATCTGCTGGCACACAAGCTCGGGTCCTATACCTAAGTACTCCTGAGGTATCCACCGCAAAGTCTGATTTCTAGTCCTGATCAAGTGGGGGGGTCCTCACTCTGTTTCTCCCTGATCCGGTCCAGCAGAGTGGGCTGCAAGACTAAAGATGTCAGTCTAGCAGTGACCCCAGGGGACACAATCTCTAACTCGAGTTGTCTCACTCCTCTAATAGCGGTGCCTGGTCTGTGATCAACATAGACAAACTTTGCACCGCCCTCCTACTTAAGGCGTCAGCGACCACATTAGCCTTGCCTGGGTGGTAGAAAATATCTACATCATAATCCTTTAATAGCTCTAACCACCTACGTTGGCTCAAATTAGCTCCTTTTTGGCTCTATTGGTCGGTGTAGATTCCACAGTGCTCTCTATACATCAACGCCGTGCATCAACGACGTGGCATCACCACCGTGTATCAATGGTGTGGCATCACCACCGTGTATCAACGGTGTGGCATCACTCAAGCATCAAGTCCTCAGATCCTCATAGTCCTATACCCTCGAAAAATTCCGGAGCGGAGGAAGGGCCAAAAGGTCAATAGGCAAAAACCAGGGCCCCAACTGCACAGGGCAGGACCAACAACACTCATCTATGTGTAACACGTGATCAGGTATCTGAACCTCACGGGCACAAGCTAAGGGTCCTATCTCAAGCCCATCCAGCAAAGCAAATGCCCTACATAAGAAAAGAGTGCGATGCTCCGGTAACAAATAACGCTCAAGTGCGTGAAGGGGAGATAAGATTAAAAATCTGCCACCACGTGGCTAGCTGCCCCCAAATCCTCATCCTGTGCAACATAGGCGCTCTCGCTCGGGGGTGGTCGTCCGTCGGACTGCCGCGAAGAAGTGGCCCTAACTATCTGCCACAACCTGTCGAAGCTCCGTCTGTCTGGAAGAGCGGAGGAGGAGGAGCCGAAGCTGCCAATGCGACTGATGACCCCGCTTTGGGACAAGACCATGATCTGTGCCCTGCCTGTGGTCACACTACGGCGCAGAATGCAGCCCACCACAAAAGACACAGTCATCCCGCTGCTGTTGCTTATGCATCGACTCTGGAGAACCTCCTGGTCTCTGTCTCCTCAAAGACTCACGACCCTCAGACTGGGATCGTGGCAGCCCCGGGGGTCTCGATCTATTCGACTGTCCAACACAGGCGGCACTGGATGCCTCTCGCCGGAGCTGGTCCCTGGCGCTCCGTCTCTCTCTGACATGATCACTAATCCTCGGTCAACCCGCTAGGTATGCTCAATCGCTGCATCTAACGTTGGCACCCGCCGAGAATACACAAAGTGATAGCTAACCCGAGGCAGTCTTTTCTCAACTAGCTCAACCTCTTGGGCCTCAACCAGGCGACATGGGGTACACCGCTCGACAAATCGCAAAACTCGCGAACGTACTCCCAAAAGAGGTCGACTCCCCTGCTGCAGGAGTCTAAGATCCCCTGTCTAGTTTCTGCTTACACTGGCGGGTAAGAAGGCCCTGAGCCGCAAAGCATGAAACTGGTTCCAAGTCAACCACTGCGCTCCGGGTAGTCCAACAGGATGAACTCGACGCCACCAAATCTCGGCGTCCTGTCAGACCCTCTCAATCTCAGTACAGCAACCACCTGGTAACTCGACCAGGGCTGGTACCCACCTGGTAACCCGGCCAGGGGTATGTACCAATCTGGTAGCTCGGTCAGTGGAAAGTGCCCTCCTGGTAACTCGGTCAGGACATATGCCCACCTGGTAACTCAGCCAGGGACAATGTATCCATCTGGTAGCTTGGCCAGTGGAAAGTGCCCTCCTGGTAACTCGGCCGGGACATATGTCCACCTGGTAACTCAGCCAGGGACAATGTATCCATCTGGTAGCTCGGCCAGTGGAAAGTGCCCTCCTGGTAACTCGGCCAGGAAAAATACCCTCCTGGTAACACAGCCAGGGAAAATGCCCTCCTGGTAACACAGCCAGGGAAAATATCCTCCTGGTAACTCAGCCAGGGAAAATGCCCTCCTGGTAACTTAGCCAGGGAAAGTATCCTCCTGGTAACTCAGCCAGGGAAAATGCCCTCCTGGTAACTCAGCCAGGAAAAATGCCCTCCTGGTAACTCAGCCAGGAAAACTATCCTCCTGGTCACTCAGCCAGGGAAAATGCCCTCCTGGTCACTCAGCCAGGGAAAATGTCCTCCTGGTAACTCAGCCAGGGAAAGTATCCTCCTGGTAACTCAGCCAGGGAAAATGTCCTCCTGGTCACTCAGCTAGGGAAAATGTCCTCCTGGCAACTCGGCCAGGGAAAATGCCCTCCTGGCAACTCGGCCAGGGAAAGTATCCTCCTGGTAACTCAGCCAGGGTAAATGTCCTCCTGGTCACTCAGCCAGGAAAAATGTCCTGCTGGTAACTCAGCCAGGAAAAATGTTCTTCTGGTAACTCAGCCAGGGAAAGTATCCTCCTGGTAACTCAGCCAGGGAAAATGTCCACACAGCTGGGATCGCCGTCACTCCAAACGGCTCCCACAACAACGCCCCACCCATAGACGAGAAGAACCGGCTGACACGGCAAAGATCCAAAAATCCTGATAGACCGGTGCCTAGAATCCCAATCAAACAAGAACAGACTCTAGGCTCAGCCTATCGAAGTTCTCGATCCTTTACCGTTCAGGGATTCGGCCCTTCTCGGTTAAAGTGGGGAACTAACACAACACACAAACTCCTGGGTCTCGCACTGCTCTGATAGCTCCGTCTCCCGCTGCTCGGGTGCTCATCAGGTGCGGGGTGTGTCCTATCAAACACGACGTCTCAGGGGTATCGCAATCCGCTGCACAATAACAAACGTCAGGACACAACAACCATACGACCCAATCCAGCGAAAGTCTAAGGCATGTCATCCATTCCATAGCATCATGTTGTTCGGCAGCGAACATAATCGCTTAGGAAATATACATGCCAATCTCTCATCCCGTCTCTTGGGAGAGGTAAAACACAATCAGGACTCTCGCTAAAAGTCACGACTCTCACATAGTCGTCCTAATATCCAACCACAAGCCTAGGGTTTCTAAGTCCACCACGACCTACAACCTAGGCTCTGATACCACTCTAATCTGTCACGCCCCGGGGTCGAAACTGCGACCCGGGCTCGCCAACAGATCCGCCATCTGTACGGAAACTGCCGTACAGACGAAGCGTCTAACCTGCAGAAAGAATCATCTACAGTAAACAGATATCAGAGAGCTGAAAGTGAAACTACTAAGAACTGTAATCCGAACACTGTACAACTGAAATAATACAATATCCATCTCCCAAATACGATCGTATAAAAAGTCCTCTGATACAAAACTCAAAAGGGAGGTATCTCCAATAAATACATCAGTGTACAAACTCTCGATACAAGAATATCCTCACTACAACAGCCTCTCAAACTGTAAAAGTAAAATACAACTCTATACCTCACAACAAAGGTCTCTCAACAGGGTAAAAGAAGTAAACCAAACAACTGGAGCTCTCCTCTGAAGGGGTACAGCTACACTCCAACGACGGGTAGGGAACTAGCTCGCGACTCCCTCGCCTCGGTCCGAAGGATCAGCAACAGGAGCACAGGAACAGAAGAAGAAGTCCCTGGGGAAAAGACACCACGACGGGTGTGAGAACTACTTCCCACAGTAGTTCTCAGTGGGTGCCGTCAACAAGTCCAACGGTCTGCCCACCAAGTCTACCAGAGGTAAAAGATAACAGGCAAAGAAATCTGAACAAGAAAAGCTGGAATCTACTCTACAGCTACCATGCCTCTATCTAGACACTCAAAAGTGGAACAGATGAAAGTAAATGAGACCACTCGCACCCAAGGTGCTCAATCGTCCCAATCGAACTGACTACCTCAAAGGTTCAGTCAAGCCCGCGCCTGTCGACTAGGAACGCTCCTGCCCACTACCACACATCCACATGAGGACGGGATTTACGTGGGGCGTCCTGTCCGACTAACTCATCCCTCGCGCAAAACTGCCTCAACAGGCCAACCATCGCATCCACAGCGGCATCTCAGGGGCGCGGCTCCAACTGAGGAAAACGGCGCGGCATAGAGTAATCAATTATTGGCATATGCAGGCTAGTCAAAATCCACGCTCACTCTCAGAACGGTAGGACTCAAGATCCCCAAATATCTCGCATAGCAGTCGGAGCACTCTCGACGACTCAGCTGATCGGCTAACTCGAAACACGAGACACTAGCCTCTCCAACAGCTCGCAGCACAAAGCTCACTGGCTGGAGATACTCCACAGCCAGGAACGACCCACAACTCAGGGTAACAAAACAGGTCGGACAACACTCAACGACCTGGGACCACCGTCAACCCCAACGGTTCCCAACAAGACGGACCGGAAGATACTCGACGGCCCGGGACTACCGTCTACTCAACGGCTCCCTCCCGCGACAGCATAAAAGGGAAACAAGACCTCTCGGGACTACCGTTTACCCAAACGGCTCCCCGCACAGATAAGCAACCCGCTACAGCTACCAGACTCCACTCTGCTCCCAAGCAAGAGTGCAAAAGCATCCCACACTAAAAGCAAGTCCCGACCTCTCGGCCCACTATCCGGGCGAGAAAACACTATGTCCAGGGATGTAAGAACAGTGTGGATGTCTAAGCATAAATAACCCTAGCCCAAGTGAGGGTTTTCTACTGGTCTGGTTACACATGCAGCATATGACGGGGGTGCTAGGTCAAGTTCCAAGATAACTATATTAACAGATAATAAAAGGAATAACAATTCCTACAATATAGCATGCTACACAATGAAATAAGCTATCATGCATAGTCCTACAACAGTAGAAATACTGTACAGTCCATAGAACTTGGAGATAAGGCCACCCACCTCGATTTGCCACCAATTGCTCGTAGACACTTGCAATTGGCCTCCACGCGATCCGCACGCAACGGGGCACGCCGCCGGATTCCGCACGCCAAACGGAGCACGCCGCCGGAGTCCGCACGCAAAACGGAGCGCGCCGCCGGAGTCCGCACCAGAAACGGAGTCTGCACATACAACGGTGCACGGTGTCAGGATCCGCACCGGGTCCGCACGCAAAACGGTGCACGGTGCCGGGATCCGCCCGCAAAACGGGGTCCGCACGCAAAACGGTGCACGGTGCCGGAGTCCGCACGCAAAACGGTGCACGGTGCCGGGATCCGCCCGCAAAACGGGGTCCGCACGCAAAACGGTGCACAGTGCCGGAGTCCGCACGCAAAACGGTGCACGGTGCCGGGATCCGCCCGCAAAACGGGGTCCGCACGCAAAACGGTGCACAGTGCCGGAGTCCGCACGCAAAACGGTGCACGGTGCCGGGATCCGCCCGCAAAACGGGGTCCGCACGCAAAACGGTGCACAGTGCCGGAGTCCGCACGCAAAACGGTGCACGGTGCCGGGATCCGCCCGCAAAACGGGGTCCGCACGCAAAATGGTGCACAGTGCCGGAGTCCGCACGCAAAACGGTGCACGGTGCCGGATCCGCCCGCAAAACGGGGTCCGCACGCAAAACGGTGCACAGTGCCGGAGTCCGCACGCAAAACGGTGCACAGTGCCGGGATCCGCCCGCAAAACGGGGTCCGCACGCAAAACGGTGCACAGTGCCGGAGTCCGCACGCAAAACGGTGCACGGTGCCGGGATCCGCCCGTAAAACGGGCTCCGCACGCAAAACGGTGCACAGTGGGTCAATAACAGTCTAAAAGGACACTCCAAAAACTGTACAAAAATACAGAAAAACAACATACGGGACCTACACGTTTGCGCCGCCGTCGCCGAAACGCTCCGCCGGGCGACCTCGCACGCAAAACGAGGTCCTCGCCGCGCCGCCGCACCTCACCCAAGCTCCACCCTCACTCCCTCTCGCTCTCGGTTGCAGAAGAAAGAAAAAAAGGGAGGAAATGGCGGTGCGGGGAGGAAGAAAAAGAAGAAAAGGAGAGGAAAAAGGGGCGGTCCACGGCGCCGGCCCACGGAGCCGGTCCACCACGTGGACCAATGGGGAAGCCCCAACCGCGGTCCACAAGAAACGGGCGCGCGCGCCCGGTCCACGCGCGCGCCCGAAGCGCCACGCGGCGCGCGGTGACGCGCCCGCCACACGGGCGCGTTACACCGCGCCCGCGTCAGGCGCGGGACACGCGCGCGCCACACCGGGCGCGCGTGTCCCCGCGCCCGCGTGCGCCAACGGGGGCCCGCCACTTGGCGGGCCCCGCGCGATCCGCGCTGAGGCGTGCCCTGACGCACGCCTCGGGACGCGCGCCGCCGCCCACCTTGCTTCCCGAGCCGCGCTTGCCTCGATTTGCGTGCCGTTCTGCCTCGAAAAACGCGCAAATCATCCGGGCTCCAAAACCAACAAATAAATAGTCCATTCTTAGCGATTTCGCGCGCTGAATCCAAAAACGATGTCCGTTTCTCCAAATTCTCACCCGAAAATTTGTCGATAGCCCACTCGATCCGGTTTTCGCGCCGGGTCCATTTTTAAAGTCCAATTTGTCCAATTTCAACTCTAAAAATTCCCGAAGGCGACCGGAGAGGTAACTTTTATCCGGACTTCACCCGGAGTCTAAATTTGACATCTGAATCGCGCGAAATCACTTCTAAACACCCGACGGGTCCTCCAACTTCCCACGGGGTCTCAATTTAAGCCCGAAGTCCACCACTTGTGTCCAAATTGCGCGCAACCCACGCAGGCCTCCAGTGATGCAAGCAAATCCCAAATTGCATCACAAATTCATTTCTTGGGCCCGACACGCGCACAAACACTCCCAACGGCCACTAAAAGCTGCCCAACAACCAGCAACTCCTACGTCGGGGATTCCGGGACCTCACATCCTCCCCCACTAAAAGAAAGTTTCGTCCTCGAAACTAAATCAAGCCCATCAGGAGTCAAGAATACCATGGCTAGGTATCTAACAATACGCCTCCAGCTCCCCAAACTCCACTCGCTCCTCGTGATTACTCCGCAACAACAACAAGTACGGTATGACCCGATGTGCAATTCTCTCATCTCTCGAGCCAGAATTCGCAACGGGCGTCCATCGTACTCCACTAATCACGGATCTCAAAGGGCCAAGTAAACACGGGCGAGGAAAACACATCACCTACTGAGCTGAGACGTGGAAAACCACAGGGCTCCTCACAAAGGCTGGGGGAAACGGGAAAACCACAAGTGTAACACGCACCAAACCACAACATGGTGCCAATCTCAACAAGACGACCCGCAGCATACCCGCACATTCATCCAATAAGGAAGGGAATCCAAAAAGCTGGGGTCTTCACTTGGTTACTCCCCGATCCGAACCCACTCGAGTGGACTACACAATTGCAGGCTACCATCAAAAGGGATCCTCAAAAGGCACAATCTCGTGCCGCAGTTGGTCGCTCAGCTCAACATGCTAGCAAAACCCCAACGGACCCTCGGGTCGAAGTCGATCCCTCAACTAAAAAGAACACCCTGACGGGAACAAACCGTCGGTGAACGGGACTGAAAACTGGCTCGCAAGGCAATCATAAAGCTGATGCCCAAACTCGCGATCAAAAGTCCGAAACATCCCCAAAAACTCTCACCGTTGTGTACCTACAACGTGGCATCACTGCCGTGCACCAACGGCGTGGCATCACTGCCGTGCATCAACGACGTGGCATCACCACCGTGTATCAACGGTGTGGCATCATCACCGTGTGCCAACGGTGTGGCATCACCACCGTGTATCAACGGTGTGGCATCACTGCCGTGCACCAACGGCGTGGCATCACCGCCGTGCATCAACGACGTGGCATCACCACCGTGTATCAACGGTGTGGCATCACCACCGTGTATCAACGGTGTGGCATCACTCAAGCATCAAGTCCTCAGATCCTCACAGTCCTATACCCTCGAAAAATTCCGGAGCGGAGGAAGGGCCAAAAGGTCAATAGGCAAAAACCAGGGCCCCAACTGCACAGGGCAGGACCAACAACACTCATCTATGTGTAACACGTGATCAGGTATCTGAACCTCACGGGCACAAGCTAAGGGTCCTATCTCAAGCCCATCCAGCAAAGCAAATGCCCTACAGAAGAAAAGAGTGCGATGCTCCGGTAACAAATAACGCTCAAGTGCGTGAAGGGGAGATAAGATTAAAAATCTGCCACCACGTGGCTAGCTGCCCCCGAATCCTCATCCTGTGCAACATAGGCGCTCTCGCTCGGGGGTGGTCGTTCGTCGGACTGCCGCGAAGAAGTGGCCCTAACTATCTGGCCACAACCTGTCGAAGCTCCGTCTGTCTGGAAGAGCGGAGGAGGAGGAGCCGAAGCTGCCAATGCGACTGATGACCCCGCTTTGGGACAAGACCATGATCTGTGCCCTGCCTGTGGTCACACTACGGCGCAGAATGCAGCCCACCACAAAAGACACAGTCATCCCGCTGCTGTTGCTTATGCATCGACTCTGGAGAACCTCCTGGTCTCTGTCTCCTCAAAGACTCACGACCCTCAGACTGGGATCGTGGCAGCCCCGGGGGTCTCGATCTATTCGACTGTCCAAACACAGGCGGCACTGGATGCCTCTCGCCGGAGCTGGTCCCTGGCGCTCCGTCTCTCTCTGACATGATCACTAATCCTCGGTCAACCCGCTAGGTATGCTCAATCGCTGCATCTAACGTTGGCACCCGCCGAGAATACACAAAGTGATAGCTAACCCGAGGCAGTCTTTTCTCAACTAGCTCAACCTCTTGGGCCTCAACCAGGCGACATGGGGTACACCGCTCGACAAATCGCAAAACTCGCGAACGTACTCCAAAAGAGGTCGACTCCCCTGCTGCAGGAGTCTAAGATCCCCTGTCTAGTTTCTGCTTACACTGGCGGGTAAGAAGGCCCTGAGCCGCAAAGCATGAAACTGGTTCCAAGTCAACCACTGCGCTCCGGGTAGTCCAACAGGATGAACTCGACGCCACCAAATCTCGGCGTCCTGTCAGACCCTCTCAATCTCAGTACAGCAACCACCTGGTAACTCGACCAGGGCTGGTACCCACCTGGTAACCCGGCCAGGGGTATGTACCAATCTGGTAGCTCGGTCAGTGGAAAGTGCCCTCCTGGTAACTCGGTCAGGACATATGCCCACCTGGTAACTCAGCCAGGGACAATGTATCCATCTGGTAGCTCGGCCAGTGGAAAGTGCCCTCCTGGTAACTCGGCCAGGACATATGCCCACCTGGTAACTCAGCCAGGGACAATGTATCCATCTGGTAGCTTGGCCAGTGGAAAGTGCCCTCCTGGTAACTCGGCCGGGACATATGTCCACCTGGTAACTCAGCCAGGGACAATGTATCCATCTGGTAGCTCGCCAGTGGAAAGTGCCCTCCTGGTAACTCGGCCAGGGAAAATACCCTCCTGGTAACTCAGCCAGGAAAAATGCCCTCCTGGTAACTCAGCCAGGGAAATATCCTCCTGGTAACTCAGCCAGGGAAAATGCCCTCCTGGTAACTCAGCCAGGGAAAGTATCCTCCTGGTAACTCAGCCAGGGAAAATGCCCTCCTGGTAACTCAGCCAGGAAAAATGCCCTCCTGGTAACTCAGCCAGGAAAATATCCCTCCTGGTCACTCAGCCAGGGAAAATGTCCTCCTGGTAACTCAGCCAGGGAAAGTATCCTCCTGGTAACTCAGCCAGGGAAAATGTCCTCCTGGTCACTCAGCCAGGGAAAATGTCCTCCTGGCAACTCGGCCAGGGAAAATGCCCTCCTGGCAACTCGGCCAGGGAAAGTATCCTCCTGGTAACTCAGCCAGGGTAAATGTCCTCCTGGTCACTCAGCCAGGAAAAATGTCCTCCTGGTAACTCAGCCAGGAAAAATGTTCTTCTGGTAACTCAGCCAGGGAAAGTATCCTCCTGGTAACTCAGCCAGGGAAAATGTCCACACAGCTGGGATCGCCGTCACTCCAAACGGCTCCCACAACAACGCCCCACCCATAGACGAGAAGAACCGGCTGACACGGCAAAGATCCAAAAATCCTGATAGACCGGTGCCTAGAATCCCAATCAAACAAGAACAGACTCTAGGCTCAGCCTATCGAAGTTCTCGATCCTTTACCGTTCAGGGATTCGGCCCTTCTCGGTTAAAGTGGGGAACTAACACAACACACAAACTCCTGGGTCTCGCACTGCTCTGATAGCTCCGTCTCCCGCTGCTCGGGTGCTCATCAGGTGCGGGGTGTGTCCTATCAAACACGACGTCTCAGGGGTATCGCAATCCGCTGCACAATAACAAACGTCAGGACACAACAACCATACGACCCAATCCAGCGAAAGTCTAAGGCATGTCATCCATTCCATAGCATCATGTTGTTCGGCAGCGAACATAATCGCTTAGGAAAATATACATGCCAATCTCTCATCCCGTCTCTTGGGAGAGGTAAAACACAATCAGGACTCTCGCTAAAAGTCACGACTCTCACATAGTCGTCCTAATATCCAACCACAAGCCTAGGGTTTCTAAGTCCACCACGACCTACAACCTAGGCTCTGATACCACTCTAATCTGTCACGCCCCGGGGTCGAAACTGCGACCCGGGCTCGCCAACAGATCCGCCATCTGTACGGAAACTGCCGTACAGACGAAGCGTCTAACCTGCAGAAAGAATCATCTACAGTAAACAGATATCAGAGAGCTGAAAGTGAAACAACTAAGAACTGTAATCCGAACACTGTACAACTGAAATAATACAATATCCATCTCCCAAATACGATCGTATAAAAAATTCCTCTGATACAAAACTCAAAAGGGAGGTATCTCCAATAAATACATCAGTGTACAAACTCTCGATACAAGAATATCCTCACTACAACAGCCTCTCAAACTGTAAAAGTAAAATACAACTCTATACCTCACAACAATGGTCACTCGACAGGGTAAAAGAAGTAAACCAAACAACTGGAGCTCTCCTCTGAAGGGGTACAGCTACACTCCAACGACGGGTAGGGAACTAGCTCGCGACTCCCTCGCCTCGGTCCGAAGGATCAGCAACAGGAGCACAGGAACAGAAGAAGAAGTCCCTGGGGAAAAGACACCACGACGGGTGTGAGAACTACTTCCCACAGTAGTTCTCAGTGGGTGCCGTCAACAAGTCCAACGGTCTGCCCACCAAGTCTACCAGAGGTAAAAGATAACAGGCAAAGAAATCTGAACAAGAAAAGCTGGAATCTACTCTACAGCTACCATGCCTCTATCTAGACACTCAAAAGTGGAACAGATGAAAGTAAATGAGACCACTCGCACCCAAGGTGCTCAATCGTCCCAATCGAACTGACTACCTCAAAGGTTCAGTCAAGCCCGCGCCTGTCGACTAGGAACGCTCCTGCCCACTACCACACATCCACATGAGGACGGGATTTACGTGGGGCGTCCTGTCCGACTAACTCATCCCTCGCGCAAAACTGCCTCAACAGGCCAACCATCGCATCCACAGCGGCATCTCAGGGGGCGCGGCTCCAACTGAGGAAAACGGCGCGGCATAGAGTAATCAATTATTGGCACATGCAGGCTAGTCAAAATCCACGCTCACTCTCAGAACGGTAGGACTCAAGATCCCCAAATATCTCGCATAGCAGTCGGAGCACTCTCGACGACTCAGCTGATCGGCTAACTCGAAACACGAGACACTAGCCTCTCCAACAGCTCGCAGCACAAAGCTCACTGGCTGGAGATACTCCACAGCCAGGAACGACCCACAACTCAGGGTAACAAAACAGGTCGGACAACACTCAACGACCTGGGACCACCGTCAACCCCAACGGTTCCCAACAAGACGGACCGAAAGATACTCGACGGCCCGGGACTACCGTCTACTCAACGGCTCCCTCCCGCGACAGCATAAAAGGGAAACAAGACCTCTCGGGACTACCGTTTACCCAAACGGCTCCCCGCACAGATAAGCAACCCGCTACAGCTACCAGACTCCACTCTGCTCCCAAGCAAGAGTGCAAAAGCATCCCACACTAAAAGCAAGTCCCGACCTCTCGGCCCACTATCCGGGCGAGAAAACACTATGTCCAGGGATGTAAGAACAGTGTGGATGTCTAAGCATAAATAACCCTAGCCCAAGTGAGGGTTTTCTACTGGTCTGGTTACACATGCAGCATATGACGGGGGTGCTAGGTCAAGTTCCAAGATAACTATATTAACAGATAATAAAAGGAATAACAATTCCTACAATATAGCATGCTACACAATGAAATAAGCTATCATGCATAGTCCTACAACAGTAGAAATACTGTACAGTCCATAGAACTTGGAGATAAGGCCACCCACCTCGATTTGCCACCAATTGCTCGTAGACACTTGCAATTGGCCTCCACGCGATCCGCACGCAACGGGGCACGCCGCCGGAGTCCGCACGCCAAACGGAGCACGCCGCCGGAGTCCGCACGCAAAACGGAGCGCGCCGCCGGAGTCCGCACCAGAAACGAAGTTTGCACATACAACGGTGCACGGTGTCAGGATCCGCACGCAAAACGGGGTCCGCACGCAAAACGGTGCACGGTGCCGGAGTCCGCACGCAAAACGGTGCACGGTGCCGGGATCCGCCCGCAAAACGGGTCCGCACGCAAAACGGTGCACAGTACCGGAGTCCGCACGCAAAACGGTGCACGGTGCCGGGATCCGCCCGCAAAACAGGGTCCGCACGCAAAACGGTGCACAGTGCCGGAGTCCGCACGCAAAACGGTGCACGGTGCCGGGATCCCCCCGCAAAACGGGGTCCGCACGCAAAACGGTGCACAGTGCCGGAGTCCGCACGCAAAACGGTGCACGGTGCCGGATCCGCCCGCAAAACGGGGTCCGCACGCAAAACGGTGCACAGTGCCGGAGTCCGCACGCAAAACGGTGCACTGTGCCGGGATCCGCCTGCAAAACGTGGTCCGCACGAAAAACGGTGCACAGTGCCGGAGTCCGCACGCAAAACGGTGCACAGTGCCGGGATCCGCCCGCAAAACGGGGTCCGCACGCAAAACGGTGCACAGTGCCGGGTCCGCACGCAAAACGGTGCACGGTGCCGGGATCCGCCCGCAAAACGGGGTCCGCATGTTACGGCATTTTGGTGTTGGCATATTTCGTGAGTCATGTCAGTGAGTTGAGTCGGAGTCTTAAAGGATCAAATTGTCAATCAGCAATCAAAGACTTAGAGAAGATTCAACAAGAGCTCAAGTTGACACTCAGTGTCTTGAGTCTTGAAGATTGAAGATGAAGAATTGTGGATCAGTTACATCAATCTCAAGAAGAAAGTATTCAAAAGGATCAGGTATGTTTAACTAAATATTTTTGGTGATCCGAATACTTTCTTATAGTGTAGAAACACTTGGATGAATTTTTAATTGCATAAAAATCAAAAACTGGACATGGGACATGTTCAGGATCCGGATCAGATGATCCAATCCGGATCCCGAAGGGTATTAGTTCATGTGCAAATCCAATCCGGATCCAAGCCTATTCTGATCCGGATCCCGAACATTGGATGTTGCTGAAATTCATGAACGATCCGGATCGGGCCTTGCGATCCGGATCCCGAACCCTTGGATTTCTGGAATCGTCAATCTCGTTACGACGATCCGGATCGCAGTAATCCCGATCCGGATCGCCGTCCTGAAAATTTCCAGATAAGGTAGGTTTTTGATTCTTATCTCTTTCCAAAGGTTTCTAAACTATAAATAGACATTTAGGGTTTCTCAAAAACGTGGGGAGCATGGCCGATCAATTTATAAAACACTTGAGAGCAACCCTAGAGGCTAGGCTTTTACCGTTCCTCTTTATAGCCTCTTTTAGGTCAATTCGATGGTTCTTTCAAGAACATATCTTTTGTCGAATTGATCTAATCTTTGCTTAGAGATTTTTCCCATGGATCTTCATTGATAATCTAAGCAAAGGATCACCATCAAAGCCAATATTCTTACCGGCTGAGTTTGCGTCGTGGATTCGACGTGCCATCGTGGATTCGGTGTGTTGAAGGCGTTTCGTGGATTCGAAACGTGTGCTCGTGGATTCGAGTGGCGTTCGTGGATTCGAACGTGTGCAGTGGACGTGCAAGCGGTGGAGCGCAAGGTCCGAAGAAGTTGAAGGAGGGGTTAAATCCGTGGAGACGGTAATCACCTTGTTATTCTTCTTTTCTTAGTGGATTGTTATTGCGTGGATATCCAACCGGTCAGCGCAAGGTCCGAAGAAGCTGAAGGAGGGGTTGAGTCCGTGGAGTCGGTAATCACCTTGTTATTCTTCTATTCTTAGTGGATTGTTATTGCGTGTTGGTCCCGTGGTTTTTCTCCTGGATTGGAGTTTCCACGTAAATCTCGGTGTGTTGATTTTTATTTTCCGCATTGTTTTTTATTTTTGCACTGAGATTGGTTTTTATAATATTACACCTATTCACCCCCCTCTAGGTGTTTGATAGTACCTATTTAGATCCTTGTGGATCCTAAATAACTCTACAATTGGTATCAGAGCGGGTTTTAGGTTTATCTATCATGTTGGGTGAAAGTGGTAATATTTTTAGACCTCCTCTTTTTGATGGGACCAATTATGCATATTGGAAAGTGCGGATGAGAGCTTTTCTCATCTCTATTGATGAGCGGGTATGGCAAACCGTGGAATACGGTTGGGTGCATCCGGTTGAGGAAGTAGGAAATTCTACTACCCCAAAACCTCGCTCTAGATGGTCTAAAGAGGAAATCGAAAGATCTTCTTACAATGGGAAAGGTATGAACGCTTTATATAATTCTCTTTCCTCGACTGAGTTTACAAGAATTTCCGCGTGTGAAACCGCGAAGGAAATTTGGGATATTCTCAAAATTACACATGAGGGTACTAATCTTGTAAAAATTCAAAAGCTCCAGATGCTTACAAGTCAATTTGACTCTATTCATATGGAAGAGCATGAATTGTTTACAGATTATTACACTAGACTTCAAGATGTAATTAATACATGTGCTAATTTAGGAGAAAAGATCCCGGAGTCGAAAATTGTAAGAAAGATTCTTCGGACTCTTCCGGAACGGTTTAGGGCAAAGGTTACCGCCATTGAAACCGTTAGTCATCCGGATGAGATGAGTGTAGAGGAATTAGTAGGTGCTTTACAAACTTATGAGATGACTTTTCCTACTAATCAAATTTCTTCCAAGTCTTCTTCTAAGCTTACAGGTATTGCATTCAAATCAACAAAGGAAGAAGATGACGAATCAAGTTCCGACGATGAAATCTCTCTTGCCGATTTTGAAGAACAATTGGCGCGGATCACAAAGAAATTTCGTCGGAAATTTTGGAAGAATCGAACCGATGGATCTTCATCCACGAAATCATCTAAAGGATCATCGGGTTCTAAATCCTCTAAACTCAAAGGCGTTGCAAAACCTTCTAAAGAAAAAGAAAAAGATGATTTCGAAGGGGAAATCCGATGTTATCGATGCAAAGGCTACGGCCATATTTCAACGGATTGTCCTTCTAAGAAATCATATAAAAAGAAGGCTTTGCAAGCAAAAACTTGGGACGATTCTAGTTTCGATGAATCGACCTCAAGTGAAGAGGAAAAAGAAAAATTTGTTGCTTTTCATGCCTCTCAAATTCCCTCTTCTAATTTGTGTTTATCATCTTTAGTCACTGACTCTATTCCTTTGATTTTGCATGAAACATCAACATCCGGAGGAGAGTCATCAAGTGAGGGGGAGTCGGACGAAGAAGAACTCGTTGAGGCATACCAACAACTTCTTGCGGAATCAAAGAAGATGGCCAAACTTAACAAGAAGTTGAGGAAGCAACGACATGAAGTTCAAGACGAGAATCAAGCTTTAAAGATCAAACTTCATGATCTCGAGGAGGAACATGGACGGGTATTGGATAACAATAAAATCCTCCAAGAAAAGCTAAACCAATCGGAGACAAACGCTAAATCATATATGGACAAGATTGGTTTTCTTGAAAAGCAGTTTGAAGAAATTCATGTCACCAACCAAGCTTTGACCAAGCAAGTTCATCAACTCAAATCCGACATACAAAGGCTTTCAACCGGTTCCAAGAAACTAGATTGTATGTCCGGATTAGGTCAAACAAGCAAGGTTGGTTTGGGATTTAAAAAGGATCAAACTGTGCATGCTTCAAGTTCCACAAAGAAATTGAAAGGAAGAACTTGTCACCTATGTGGACTTGAAGGACATTTGGTGAAGGTTTGCCCGAAAAAGAGAAAGAAAAATTCTTCGGCAACTTCATCTACGGAGCGGACTCAACGGAATCAAAAGACACATCAAGTCAAAGGAGTTCACTCAACCCACCAAAGGTCCGAGCCACAACATCAATCATTCAAGTGGATCATTGCAAGGCAAAGACCTAAGGTGGACCAACAGTCAAAGCTACCAACCCCCGGGCACAATGAATCAAGACAACCCAAGATCCGACGATTTTGGATTCGGAAAGGTGATATCTTTCCTTGTCTTAAGTTCTAAATAGCTTATGACTGTGTGTAATGCTTTGATTGATTTTCCCTTCATATTTTTCTTAATCTCTGCATTACATGTTTTTCAATGCTCTTTGTTTTTATACTTTGTTTTTGAACAAAAGGGTTTTTATTGAACAAGTGCATTGAATAAAAAGGGCTTCACGTTCATTCACTCCAAATTAAGTTTTCTTGGATTATCAACTTGACTCCATATTCATAATCTTGAAGACACTTCATTTAGAGGAGTTGTTTAATTGAGCATTGGTTAAATTGACTTTAATTGCATCCTTTCACGCATTTAGAAATTTATTATGCTTTTGATATCATAATATTTCAATGTTGCAATGATCATTTATGTTAATTAATTCATCTTTTAAGTGATCAAAGTCAATTTCTCTCTCAATGATCTCTTGGTATAGTCATTATCATGTTTGATTGCTTAGTCGAGTATGAATACGAGATCAATTTTTGGTTGAATACCTTATATATTAAATAATTGATAGCCAATTGAGGGGGAGTCAAAGAAAAGTAAAATGCTCAAAAGATGTGGAAAGAGTTACATCCCAATGAGGAGTGTGAAAACTACCACCACATGGAGAAAATAAAAGAAAAAGAAACCCCATGTATGCAAAGCAAATTTTTGTGTTTAAAAATGTTGATGAAATGCATAATGAAATACTTGACTCAGTCATATTTCATGGTTGGTATAAGGTGGGATTTTTGATAAAAGATGCTCGAAGAGCCACTCCTTCAACAGATTATCTAGATATATTATCTAACTTATCGGGGATTTCAAACATCTATTGATCTTTGTATTTCATTTTCTTTACCAAAATTGATGATTTGATAAAGGCATTACTCATAAGATCAGGTTAGATGTAATTGAAAGTGGTCAACTTTAAGAGTTTTAATTTTCATAAATTTTCGTTTCATTTTTGAGTATTTTTGATAGATTTGGTATAATCTATTTCTTGTTGCATGAAACGATGACTTTTGTTTAAAGTTGATACGCTAAAGTGCTTACATACTCTTTCTGGTTTTTATTTTTCTAAATTATTCTAATGAAAGAAATTTGGATTGAATGACATCTATGTGAATTCATTGTTCTTCAAAGCACTTAAATGGATTTCTTGATGGAATACAAATCGGTATTTGAAAAGTTTCCAAAATCTGGATTTGTTTCAAGAAATTATTTGATTTTTGCTTTCTGGTACCGGTACGCAATCTGCATTTTTGGTATATACCGGAACTGAGCTTTTATCTCTCTTTCTCTATGAACTAATTTCCTTTTGTCTAGTATGTTCACTGTTTGACAATTTGTGACAAAAAGGGGGAGAAGAGAAATGATGGAGATGAGATCATCAAGAGAGGACAAACGAAAATGGAAAAATGGGGGAGAACCGAAAATGATGATCGTATCACAAAGGGGGAGAACAGAGATGCTCAAGAACATGGAGAACATGGAGAACAGAGATGCTCAAGATAGGGGGAGATAAAGAAAAGATTGAAAGAGCCGAAAAACAAAAGAACCAAAAGGACGAATCAAATGTAGGATTTTAATTTCTAACGACTAACGTTTGATTTTGTTTGGAGTTTTGTTTTGCAGGAATTACATCACTTTAAGACTCCAAGTCCTAAGTCATAGAGTATGTTCTAGGACTGTTTGGTTCAAATGTAATTTTGTATTTATTGGATCTTTCACGCAAAGAAAATCAATGTTTTGGTGATGACATTGAATTTCGAATTTTTTGGTTTAAGATGAGTGACTTGAGCGCTTTTATGTATTTTTGGGTTTTGTCATGAAATTGCCAAAGGGGGAGATTGTTATGGCATTTTGGTGTTGGCATATTTCGTGAGTCATGTCAGTGAGTTGAGTCGGAGTCTTAAAGGATCAAATTGTCAATCAGCAATCAAAGACTTAGAGAAGATTCAACAAGAGCTCAAGTTGACACTCAGTGTCTTGAGTCTTGAAGATTGAAGATGAAGAATTGTGGATCAGTTACATCAATCTCAAGAAGAAAGTATTCAAAAGGATCAGGTATGTTTAACTAAATATTTTTGGTGATCCGAATACTTTCTTATAGTGTAGAAACACTTGGATGAATTTTTAATTGCATAAAAATCAAAAACTGGACATGGGACATGTTCAGGATCCGGATCAGATGATCCAATCCGGATCCCGAAGGGTATTAGTTCATGTGCAAATCCAATCCGGATCCAAGCCTATTCTGATCCGGATCCCGAACATTGGATGTTGCTGAAATTCATGAACGATCCGGATCGGGCCTTGCGATCCGGATCCCGAACCCTTGGATTTCTGGAATCGTCAATCTCGTTACGACGATCCGGATCGCAGTAATCCCGATCCGGATCGCCGTCCTGAAAATTTCCAGATAAGGTAGTTTTTGATTCTTATCTCTTTCCAAAGGTTTCTAAACTATAAATAGACATTTAGGGTTTCTCAAAAACGTGGGGAGCACGGCCGATCAATTTATAAAACACTTGAGAGCAACCCTAGAGGCTAGGTTTTTACCGTTCTTCTTTATAGCCTCTTTTAGGTCAATTCGATGGTTCTTTCAAGAACATATCTTTTGTCGAATTGATCTAATCTTTGCTTAGAGATTTTTCCCATGGATCTTCATTGATAATCTAAGCAAAGGATCACCATCGAAGCCAATATTCTTTCCGGCTGAGTTTGCGTCGTGGATTCGACGTGGCATCGTGGATTCGGTGTGTTGAAGGCGTTTCGTGGATTCGAAACGTGTGCTCGTGGATTCGAGTGGCGTTCGTGGATTCGAACGTGTGCAGTGGACGTGCAAGCGGTGGAGCGCAAGGTCCGAAGAAGTTGAAGGAGGGGTTAAATCCGTGGAGACGGTAATCACCTTGTTATTCTTCTTTTCTTAGTGGATTGTTATTGCGTGGATATCCAACCGGTCAGCGCAAGGTCCGAAGAAGCTGAAGGAGGGGTTGAGTCCGTGGAGTCGGTAATCACCTTGTTATTCTTCTATTCTTAGTGGATTGTTATTGCGTGTTGGTCCCGTGGTTTTTCTCCTGGATTGGAGTTTCCACGTAAATCTCGGTGTGTTGATTTTTATTTTCCGCATTGTTTTTTATTTCTGCACTGAGATTGGTTTTTATAATATTACACCTATTCACCCCCCTCTAAGTGTTTGATAGTACCTATTTAGATCCTTGTGGATCCTAAATAACTCTACACCGCACGCAAAACGGTGCACAGTGGGTCAATAACAGTCTAAAAGGACACTCCAAAAACTGTACAAAAATACAGAAAAACAAACATACGGGACCTACACGTTTGCGCCGCCGTCGCCGAAACGCTCCGCCGGGCGACCTCGCACGCAAAATGAGGTCCTCGCCGCGCCGCCGCACCTCACCCAAGCTCCACCCTCACTCCCTCTCGCTCTCGGTTGCAGAAGAAAGAAAAAAAGGGAGGAAATGGCGGTGCGGGGAGGAAGAAGAAGAAGAAGAAAAGGAGAGGAAAAAGGGGCGGTCCACGGCGCCGGCCCACGGAGCCGGTCCACCACGTGGACCAATGGGGAAGCCCCAACCGCGGTCCACAAGAAACGGGCGCGCGCGCCTGGTCCACGCGCGCGCCCGAAGCGCCACGCGGCGCGCGGTGACGCGCCCGCCACACGGGCGCGTTACACCGCGCCCGCGTCAGGCGCGGGACACTCGCGCGCCACACCGGGCGCGCGTGTCCCCGTGCCCGCGTGCGCCAACGGGGGCCCGCCACTTGGCGGGCCCCTCACGATCCGCGCTGAGGCGTGCCCTGACGCACGCCTCGGGACGCGCGCCGCCGCCCACCTTGCTTCCCGAGCCGCGCTTACCTCGATTTGCGTGCCGTTCTGCCTCGAAAAACGCGCAAATCAGGGCTCCAAAACCAACAAATAAATAGTCCAATCTTAGCGATTTCGCGTGCTGAATCCAAAAACGATGTCCGTTTCTCCAAATTCTCACCCGAAAATTTGTCGATAGCCCACTCGATCCGGTTTTCGCGCCGGGTCCATTTTTAAAGTCCAATTTGTCCAATTTCAACTCTAAAAATTCCCGAAGGCGACCGGAGAGGTAACTTTTATCCGGACTTCACCCGGAGTCTAAATTTGACATCTGAATCGTGCGAAATCACTTCTAAACACCCGACGGGTCCTCCAACTTCCCACGGGGTCTCAATTTAAGCCCGAAGTCCACCACTTGTGTCCAAATTGCGCGCAACCCACGCAGGCCTCCAGTGATGCAAGCAAATCCCAAATTGCATCACAAATTCATTTCTTGGGCCCGACACGCGCACAAACACTCCCAACGGCCACTAAAAGCTGCCCAACAACCAGCAACTCCTACGTCGGGGATTCCGGGACCTCACAGCCCGGGCTATCCACACTTGAAACAGCGGCCGAACCTCAGGTCACAAGCGCCTGAAGTGTGCTGGCCCTCGCAGAAAATGCACCTAACTGTAGACTGAGGCTGCCTTACCTGTTGCTGCTGCTGCCTATGCCGCTGAGGCCTCTGTGACCTCTGCTGGGATGCGGTAGGGGCCAATGCTGAAGAAGGTGCTACTAAAACCCGAAAGGGGCACGTAGGTCGGATGTGGCCTGGCTGCCCACATCGGAAGCATCGACCCTCCCTCAAGCCACAGGTATTTGATGAATGCTGCCCCCTACAGAAAATGCACCGGACCGACGCCCGAGACTGTCGAGACTGCTGCTGCGGAGGCCTCTGCGATCTACCAGGTCCTCGTCGATCAAGACGCCCACGGCCAGTAGACTGGGGCCGCAGGGGTCGTGGTGGTCTCCCTGAACTGGCCTGTCCATCATTATCTGGGGCAGGGTGTTTCTTGTCTGGACGCTGCTCGGAAGCCCCGGCCCCTTCGTCAACCGCCAAGTCACCCCTCTGCGCCAGCAACTGCTCCAGGCGTTGGTCCTGACGAAAGCTCCTTGCCACCAAATGGGTCACCAAGGCCCGTAGTTCTCCCAGCTCAGCAGATACCGCCTGCTCGGGCTCCTCAGAAGGGGTAGAAATACCCCCGACGGAAAAATGACGACGGGGCGACATACTGTCACCAAAAGCCACAAATCAGCAAAATAAAATCCCACGCGACCCAATCTAGCGAAAGTCAAAGACATTCCCCTATTTCTGTGACTTTATGTTGTCTGCAGCCAACATAACTGTTCACCAGAAATGGGGTATGTCGGTCTCTCTTCACTTGGAAGAGTTAAACAAATAAATCAACGACTTTCGCAAAATGTCACGTCTCTCACGCCCTATTATCCTAGGGTCTGCCAAAAGCTTAGGGTTTCCTAAGTCCCAACTGACCTATCCCTAAGCTCTGATACCAACTTAATCTGTCACGCCCCGGAACCCGGGCTCGCCAACAGATCCGCCATGCACACGGGATTTTCCGCGTACACGAAGCGCTGGTAATCTGCTCAGATATAATATACCATAACAGAGCATAAAGCAGAGCTGAACTAAACATAATAATCCCGGACTGATAAGGTACAAGCTGTAATAATACAATAATCTCCCAGCTCACCAAAATAATACACCCAGCTGGCCAGAGCCAGATCCAAAATAAAAGTGCTACAGTCTGAGATAAAAAGGGGTACAATATAAGTCCAGCTACTCTCATGGTCGGGACAGACGATCTAGCTAGTCCGCTATCTTCTTACCTCGATCTGCCGCTGATGGCCCAGCAGCTCCCACAGACGACTCTGCAAAAATAAAGGGGAAGGAAAAGACAGAAAATAATAATGGGGGTGAGAACTACCAGATAAACCAGCAGCCTCCCCTAGTGGGTAAAACCTCAACTCTGACGCACCCACTAGGACTACTAGAGGCAAAAGGGAACAGGGGAAGTGGTAAAATACATAAGATGCTGAAACAGGTAAACTACCACTACTATGCTGTCAAAACTGTATGCATGCATCAGAAACAGTATCTGTCCAAATAAACCCAATCTGGATACCAGTAACAACTGGTGTTGCCTGCTCAGCGGAATCTGCACACAAGGCTCGAAACCGCGGGATCGGCCCGCACGGCTCGCATCCCAAAATAAGTATCAGACCGGCACACAAGGCTGGGTCCGAAAAAGAAAGCCTACCTCCGGAGTGGCACTCGAGGGGAGCGACCCACACGAGTAAAGTATCTCTGTCATCAGTATCGCAAATATCTCTGTCATCAGTATCACAGTATCTCTGTAGCACATGTCTCAAGTATCACAATATAGCAGGACTGGATCATGACTATGATCAAAGTGGGAAACTCCGTCCACTACAGAAAACCCCATCCCCAGCTGATGCAAAAATAAACCAGACTCAACCCCAATCTGATGCAAGGATAAACATCTGGTCGACCGCCTACTGTCCGCGGTCACCGCAATACCCCACAAATCCACAATCTAATGCAATCTCGACTACACTATCCCAAACCCCTGCTCATACTTGAGCAACAAGCATCTGGATGCAAAGGACAACAATGAAACATGTTCAAATCCCAATATGATAGTGTAGCAATAAATAGTGGCCTAACTAGATGTCCGGGCATGCATGCAACTGCACTTTTAAAAAACTGTAAAAGGTGTCAATATTTGTTTTAAAAGAAGATTGATTTACTGAATAAAAGTCATTTGCATGCGAGATTATAGCCTTTGTCCAATCACAGTGTCCCAATATAAGTCATCATATAATCTGTGGGGTTATATTAAATTTTAGGGGAGTTCGTCCCAGCGGTTCTCATCAATTGTCACATTAGTTCGTCCCAATAGTTCTCATCAATTGTCATATTAGTTCGTCCCAATAGTTCTCATTAATTATCATATTAGTTCGTCCCAATAGTTCTCATTAATTGTCATATTAGTTGTCCCAATAGTTCTCATCAATTGTCCTGTTAGTTTGTCCCAATGGTTCTCATCAATTGTCATTATTTTAGGGGATTTCTAGTAATCCCAGTGAGCTTGTCAAAAATGAGGTAAGCAACAACCGCCCACCTCGAGCAGCTCAAACAACACCCCAGGTAGTCTCCTGGTTGTCCACAGTCCTCAAATCCTGCAAATCAACGCTCCCGGTATAAATACAAATCCCAAAAAGCACAATATTTGCTGTTTTTCAAACAGCACGGGAAAAGAGGAGTTTTTCACCTCTAAAATGAGCTCCTAAAATCCCAGAAAAATCACGGTTGCGTTCCTCGCGAAGAGTAGATCAAAATCGACTCTTTGAACGCCTCGATCTGATGCTCCTACGCCAAGATAAAAATCGGAGAAGTTGGTGCTGTCCAGAAATTTCCACAGCAAAAAGGGGGGTCAAAGAGGACTCGGGAATCATGCCAAAAGTACGAAACGGAGCAAAATGATCAACACGGAAATCGAAGCCTTACCTCTTACGGTCGCGCTGCCGCAAAAATCGTCCAAAAATTCCACCCGGTTAGCCCGCAGTGAATTTTCGACGGAACTGCGACGGGAAATGGGCCTAAAAAGAAAATCGTCGCAGTGCGCCGCGTCGCAGATAACTCACTATCTGTAACTCCCAAAATTCTGAGATTTTAGAGAGAGAGAGAGGAGAGAGAGAGGAAAATTTTTCGTAGAGGACACTTTCTCTGATTCTCTCTCTACAGCACGCAAAACGAGGTGCAAATGAGAGGGGAGGGAACCTCTATTTATAATGGGCCAAAGGGAATATTCCCACACGGGATCCAGATCCGAACAGGAAACACCAAAATTGGCCAACCATAATGCGCCACGTGTCCACATAACAGGAAACAGCCTGTGCAAGGCCACTCAGATCTCGCCACGTGTCCACGTGGTGCACGTGGTCGGTCCGCGCTCCGGGTCTTCCGGATCCTGTCGGCCAACGGGGTGCTGCCACGTGTCACCTTCCCACGTGCTTCTAGAAGCCGGCCAGCCAATCAGGAGCTGCCACGTGGCAGATGCAGGGTTCGGTGCTCCCGGTGCACGCCAGGCCTGTGGACCGCGCACCAGGACCCCTGCCCGCGCCTGCCCGCGCCTGCCCGCGCCGCGCGCCTCCGCATTCCGCCGCTGTGCCGCCGCTGCGCCGCTGCCCTCCGCCGTGCGCCGCCGCCCGCCGCCGCTCGCGGTCGCCGCCGGCGGCCGGAACAGTAATTCCGGCCGGCGGTTACTGTTCCGGTGAACAGTACCAAGTGCCGAAAAAATAAAGCGAATATACCGTTTCGATCGTTTTCGCGTGCTGAGTCCAAATCCGCCGTCCGTTTCGCCAAATTCTCATCCGAAATTTTGCCGAAAGCTCCCGAAAATTCCCGTTTGCTCCGATTTTCGCACCAAGTCTATTTTAAATAGCCAATTTCAATTCTACAAGCTCCGATGCACTGTACAAGCTCCCCGCAGTCACTGTTTAATGTTGTACAGTTCCTGCGGGAGTCCGGATCATCACAGTAATTACGATAGGACAAAATATAGACTTTTGAAAGACGGGGCAAAATAAAAAAATGGTATATTATAAAAGAATTTTCTATAATTTAGCCTTTAAAATTTTCATATTGGGAAATAGATTTTAGTCATGCCCTCCTCATTAATAGGATTCTCACTATGGGATGAATTATATTCCTTGGAAAAAAAAATATTCCCCACCAAATTATTGAATAACATTTTTCAAATATTGTAATTTGTAATAGATCCTCAGTAATCCAATACAAATAGTGCGAACCACACATATTCTTAGAAATAAATAATATATTCAAATTTTAAAATCAAAATATTATTGATAGATTCAAATCAAATAAATTAAAAAAAAATAGATAATAAAATTTAAATTTAAAAAATTAAATAATTTATTCAAGAGTAATGTATGTTATTACCTATATTTATTAACTTCACGCAAAAGTCCAAAAGTTAATGCTGGAGCTATGTCACACCTTATTCATATTATTCATTCATCTTAAAAATTCATGAGGTGCCCCATCTTTTCAAGTAATTTTCAAAAAAATTCTACTATTTTAAATTGGCAAAAGTATAGCTTTTGATTTTTTTTATTATTTGAGTGAATTTAGTCAATGAAATTAATGATTTTATTAAATTCAACAGTAAATTCATACATTATTTAATGGGCAATGACTAATAAATAAAATCATTAAATTTAATAAAATAGTAAGTAAGAATTGAGACTAAAAGTAATAAATATACAAAATTGAGAGGCCCTTTTTAAATGGAGTATACTTAATTAAGGGTGTCTCAACATATTTTTTATCCTTTCAAATAATTCGTAAAAAGCAACCTATAATATTTTTAGACATAAATTTTACTTTCATATTTTGTAAGGGCTATCTTTTTTTCATTCTCTAAATTTTTTAATGCTAATAATTTAAAAGGAATTGTATATTTACAAATTTATATACTACTTTGAATTTGTGCTGAATCAGTCAAAGCTTTCATCTCTTAAACTTACGTAGTGCTGTAAACAAGCACGATGGAGTTGGGATTGGCTCGTATTTGTTTGTTTATTAAACGTGCCGAACACGAGCAAGCTCGTTAAAATATCGATCTGAAAAATCTAGCTCGTGCTCTGCTTGTTTATTAACAAGCCGAACATCAGTTGGCTCACAAACATCAAGTGAGATTTACCGCACTACTAGAGAATAAAAAATAAAAAATAAATTAGAAAATTAGAACTGTAATCAAATAATTAAAATCTAATAAATATGGGCCTTTTATATTTAGATTGGTACTATCAAGTTTTTAGCCCTTAGATTAAGGGATTTGCGGTTAGGATGACAGTGGTTCCCTAGAGTTTAGTAGGTGGTTGATTGAATAATATAATCCAATGGGTGGAAATGATCAAAAAAATAGATCTAAGGGTAAAAAAAATTAATATCACCAATTGCTATGTACTATCGATAGCATTCCGGTACTATCGATAGCATTCCAGTCGAACTATATATATATATATATATATATATAGAGAGAGAGAGAGAGAGAGAGAGAGAGAGAGAGAGAGAGAGAGAGAGAGAGTAGAATTTGTGTGCTTTTAAAAGTACGGAGATGTTCGTTCTCCCAAATTATTTTCGATGTTGGGATTTTTGAATGGACGATCGGCTTCGTTAGACTTGATCTAAAATATTTGAGTATATACAAAATGTGATTTTTCGATATCATTTACCTAGTAATCGAAATTGCTCAAAATCAACGGCTGAAAATAAAAATATCACAAAATGTGATGATATTATATTAAAATTTTAGATCAAAGATATTGATCTTATTTTATATAGTTAAAAAATTTTCTATCAAAATTTTACGTGATTTGGATATTTTTACACCGTTAAATTTGCAAACGGGCTCATCACAACCATTAAAATTATTGATTTTGGGCCTCTTTTGATCACGAGGCAAATGATACTAAAAAATCACGAAATTTATTTTCTAAACCTTTTAAATACTCTAAATCAAGTTTAACAAAGCCAATTTTCCATTCAAAAGTCCCAGCATTGAAAACAACTTGGGAGTACGGAGGTCTCCTTATTTTTAAAAGCACACAAGCCTAGCTCTCTCTCTTTCTCTCTCTCTCTCTCTCTCTCTCTCTCTCTCTCTCTCTATATATATATATATATATATATATAATTGAGCTTTTATGTTTTTGAAAGTATCAAGTCTTCGGTGCTTATGGGATTTTAGCTCTTGGATGAAAAAATATGTGGTTAGGATGATAGTGAGCCCCTTGAGTTAAGTGAGTGGTTGGTGGAATAGAATAATTTAAGAGATGAAATTAGTCAAAGGAGTAAATCTAACGGTAGAAAACTTATAAGCACCAATTGTTTGGTGCTTGTACAAGCATAGTAACCAGACTCTACATAACATATTGCCTTATTTTTTACAGTTATTCATTAATTAATGACATTCTTTTTCATCTCATATGGTATTTCTAATTAATTAATTTATTTATTTATTAAAATATTATTTTATTAATATTTAAATACTTATTATTTAGATAAATTATTTTTCTTCTCAATCATAATTACTTTTATTTCTAGTATTCCAACCCAATCATCCGAACACAAATTTTTTTTATTCTTAGAATATATCGATTTTCGTTCAAACACAAAATTAATATATTTTCTTTCTATCTCAAAAGTTATTCCTATTCTAGAAATAAACAAAAATAACTTATTTTTGTTGAAATATTAAAAAACACCGTTTTTTTTTGAAGGTTTAAGTTTTTGGAGGACAACATTTATTTTATATAATTTCAAGCCGAAAGATCTTAGTAACTTGTTTTATATAATTTCATAATTTTCAAACCAAGAAACCACTTCTATGAGAATTTAATTTCATAATTTTCAAACCAAGAAACCACTTCTATGAGAATTTAATGTAACATTAAATTTTTATGATGACATAGCTATCGCCTGCGGTCTGCACACTCTAATAATTTACTATTTGCCGGTAATCTGCCAACACGCAACAAATAGACCACACGCAAAAAGTTCTCCTCTCTGAAATTATCTCAACAAATCTATAAATAATGATAACAACTGTGACTATGCGATGTAACTCACACAAAATCTACCTATTTCAAGTGTGAAAAATAGAGTTTCCAAAACTTATCACCTCAAAAAAAAAAAAAAAAAAAAAACAATATGGTGTCTGCGTTACCCTCCGCACAATCAAGGACAGCAGGGGCAAACCCAAGCAAACCAGTAAAACAAATTTTATTGAAACCATCAGACTCCTCAAGAAGGAATTTACATAGAAAAATCCTTTGATTTTCTGCTGCAGTTTACTTGGTATAACACTCGACAAAATTAACACAAAACAAATAAAAAAAAAATAAAAAAATGTTACACTAGATAAATTATCCTTTATTCCTTTTTATAAAAGAATGACCAACATAGTTGAATTGATCATCAAGATTAGCCCAACAGTTTTATAGCTCCGATGCCGCGCATAGTTGCACTGATGTATCTTTTTTTATTGCAGCATATGGCTTAAGGTAGCATCTGATGTACAATAATGAGATATGCAAATGGTCGACGAAAAGGTAATTAAGCCTCTTCATTCGTCGGTATTGGTATCAGCACGCCGGATTCTGCAGCGAGGGCTTTGTAGGCATTTTGGATTTGCCTCGTCACAGGGCCGACTTCTCCGTTGCCAATTACGCGTCCATCGATCATAACCACCTGCAGGAATGGAAGCATATTAACCATTAGTGTAAATCAGACTTCAGTTAGGCAAGATTTGCAAAAAAATGTAGGGAAATTGATAAGCAGATTGCCGACTTCTAAGAGAACTTCCAAGTAAATCCGTAACATCTCAACTGAATAGTTTTTCTTTCATAATAGTCCCATCTGGCACCTTCCCAAGGAACTCGTCGACTATTCCACCGAGAGCTTTAACTTTTGTCCATTTTTAACACTATTACATCATAAACTGCATGCGTAAAAGACGTTTACACAGGAAAAATAGTGCTAAACATAAAATATAAAGACATAGTTGTTGTTGTTTCACATCGTTTAAAAAATAGAATGTCAGGCATTGTACCATTCACAATGCCTTTGCTTTGAAGGACGCCAAATTCCCTCGCATCCTATCTTGATTCTGAACAACTAAATTCAGGATTAATTCGTCCCATAACTGCTTACTGCTATGATATTGATCACACACTTTGATGAAATATGTAATTCGATGCATCGCAATCTATTGTTTGTTCGGGAAGAACATGATGAGAACATGCTATCACGCAATGAAAGATGGAAATTAATTTGGTTCTATACTAGTGAAAAGAGGACTCACCGGGGTAAGTTCGCCCATTGTTCCAGTTGTCCACACCTGGACGAGAATAATAAGCAAACCATTACGAAAACCAGAGCAAACCATTTAAAGATACAAAAGGATATCTTATTTCCACCCGTCTAAAATGCAATGCATAGACAAGTGTATGCACCTGCCGTATGCGGATGCAGTCACTTCACCACACTGCATAGACCGCATCCTCATCATTACAAACAGGCACTCAAAGAAAAATCGGGGTTTAGAGGTGCCATTTCATTTACAAGGATGAAGTGCTAAATTTATCCTACAGTGTTTACAATTTGGAGTAAGTGTGATATTTTTTTTCCTGCTTTATTTAAAGGTTTTTTTTGTTTTAAGCACACATTTTCCCTAAAAAAAGATCTCACAAGTTTCTTTTTGTTTTAGTATTCTATGTCGCCTGCCTATTACATATATGTCTAATGGCACAGAGAGTAAGGAAAATAAAAATTACATACTCATCATTCTCGCTAAGAATTATTGCATTTGTTTTTCCTCCGCTACCTCTTTTGCTTATTGCATTTCCTGATAGTACTCAATATCTAGCCTTCACATATATATATATATATATATATATATATATACCTCATTCCAATATGTAGACATATTTACAAGCGAAATTATGAAAGAGAAAATGGTTCTTCTTTGTAGCAAATATCTAAAATGCCGGTACTCGTTTACCCTAACAAAATGACCAAGTAGGTGATCTACCAGTCGATGTGTTCAAACTAAATTAGACTAGTTAGTTGTTCAACTAAGAAGAAAAAACGAGATAACAATCACCAGCGTCAAAAGGCTCCTTTATATCAAAACTAACAAACCTCATCAGCAGCATGAAACTCGGATAGACTAATACGTCGCTCATGTAGAACCAGATTCTCTTTGTCAACTAGATCCATCACCTGTGATTTTTTATGAAAGATCCAATAATTTGTAGTGCTCAGAATCCAATTTTGTACCTTCAAAAAATAGCACTAGTTGTGCAGAAAGGTTTTCTAAAATTTTCAATGACAAGACTACATCAGAGTACACGAAGCAAGCTACAATATGGTGTTTCAAGGAGCAACAGCCCTTGGTGCATCAAACTCAAATTATATCATTGGGCATTGAAATAAATGAACCCCACAGCATGACATGATCTATGGGAGTTAAGTAAAAAACTCACAATTTTCAGAAATAATTTTATAATGAACAAAATAGAAAACAAATGGTTTGTTTGAATTGAACAGCCTTATGAAAGAAGATTGTAGCATTCTTGATTTGAAAATTGTAGTCATCGATCTTACTCTACAAAGTTAAAATCTATTCTCTAAAAAAAATTCAATTAATTTAAATATCCTACACCATTATATAAGAAAACATCATATATCAACTGTTAGAATTATCTAATTTGAAACTAGATAATCTCTGAGTAAACAATGTTACAACGTTTCTTTTTTTGCTTTCTAGGAATTTCTGACATATGGATCATGTCTAATAATGGGTGCTGGTGTCATCTATCATCAAATTTGAGGTCAAAGCACTCAAAGACATAAGTTATCATTTGAAAAGGTTACTCTTTTCTGTGGGATTCTACTTCAAACATTTTGGCAAGTTAAAGAGAAATTGATCAGACTTACAGTTGCGCGAGTTATCCCTGGAAGGCAGTAGTCAGCATGCGGTGTCAATACCTGGCCTCTCTTTACCATAAACTATAGAAAAATTGACTTACGTTATTTGATGCTTTACTAAGAAATAAACCAACAACACTGAAAAATTATAACTAAATAGCTTCTTACAATATTTGTTGCATTGGTTTCTGATACAAAACCATCTTTGTCAAGCATGATCGCATCTTCTGCATTGGCAAGGTTTCCTTCTATCTATTCTTTAAGAAAGCTCAGTCAGCACATCATGAAGATAAGCTGAACTTAACAATAAAATGTTGATAATTTTAAGAATAGAGGCTGTATGTCGAGAAAGAAAAAACCTTTGCCAAAATGTTGTTGATAAGATTGTTGTGATGAATCTTGGAATCTATGCTCTGCAAGAAGACAAGGTCAAAAGGTCTTTATGGTTTAAAAATATAGGTGAACTTATAATTTTTATTAAGATATTGTAAACATGATAAGAGTACAAAAGGTGAACAACTAACGAAGAATGATGACGACCAGTCTAGTAGTTTGGCTACTTCAATTCTAGAAGCCGAAGTAGGACTCACAACTGTGTTTGCTGCACTTCAGAATCTAAAGAGGGAGCCGTGCTATAAAATCTAAAGGGTCACAACTAACTGTGTTTGCTGCACTTCAGAATCTAAAGAGGGAGCCGTGCTATAAAATCTAAAGGGAGAGTTGTACTTCCAAATCTTTGCCTATAACCACTGGCTTACCAAATAAGAACTGGTTGAGTGAACTTCCAAATGGAAATCAGATATGGCCTTCGATCAAAGATTTAAGTATCCATCGGTACCAAATAAGAACTGGTTGAGTGAACTTCCAAATGGAAATCAGATATGGCCTTCGATCAAAGATTTAAGTATCCATCGGCACGGACCGTATCCACCGTGCCAGATTATGCCAACAAGATACCGCCACGATACAGCCTCCGTGCCGATGGCACGGCTCAAAATATATTTTTCTTTAAATTACTAAATAATTTTCTCAATAAAGTTCAAAATATTTGATAAAAATACATAATAAGCAATTAGAAAATTTTGTTGTTAAAGAAAATAAATATGTTATGCCATTATGTGTCGGCGCACATATATTTTTTGTCACCGGCACGGACCGTGCCGGCAAATTTTCAGCACGACCCCGTGCCACGACACTTAAATCCTTGCCTTCGATACAAATGAGGATGCCTCTACGTGTGAACTAGTTGCTCTTAACACAAGTAAATGTGTAAACATAGACATGCAGCTACGTTCTCGAGCGGCTAAATATGCTTAAGATCAACAAGGAATCTACTTAGGTAACATACTCCCAAGTGTTTTCAGAATCATGCATGAGAATGAACTTACTTAGCAGGCTATTTTTTAAAATTGGTAACTTGATCCGTTTGCTTAGTGGTTACTCATTTCCACGAAGTAAAGCATTCATACAAGACGATATTTTCTGCTTTGAACTCTGAAGATACATGTCGCATAGCTCATTAACAATTTATATGCATAGAGTTGTACTGTTCTTCTAGTATTTATATCAATTTAAACTGTTCCTGTCCATTTTTTATACAATTAGCAGTTGATCTTCAGCAGAATAATCTACTCATAACAAAACAAAAAAAGACAATGAAAGAATTATGGAGAGAATCTCACATTTGGTGAATTACGACGTGTTGTTGCAGTCACCAATTTTATACCACCTGAGTTGTCATAAACTGGTGGTTTCCACTCAGCAAGCACTGAATTGTATATAGAAAATCCAATTAGAGTGTTGCATTTTGAGTTACGATCCCTACATAATGAAACATATATTGATATTCTACGGATGCAGACATCAGTATTATTTTGAAAATGTTGAGTTCCTCAGTTTAAAATGACAAGAAGATAAAAAGGTTATAATGAGAAATTTGCAGAAAACAAATAGATATATGACATGAAAACTAAATGTTTCTTCAATAAGAATATTCAGCTAATTGTTTTTTAAGGTAAAAATGTATAAAACTTACTTCAACTATCACCATTTGGATTTGACTACCTAATCTTTAAAAGTTTCGATTTTACTGCCAAACCTTTTAATTTATTTGATTTGAGCCATTTAGTGACTCTTTAACTTCAAATTTTGAATGTGTCGTTTATCTTTACATATTTAGTTAGTATATTTGATGCAATTTATATAACTATAAATTCATTAAAGTAATTAGCTTACATTTTTTATCCGAAGAGCCATCAAATCACTTAAATCAAAAAAATTGAAAGGTTGAGTACTAAAATAAAATATTTGAAATATAGGGTAGTCGAATCAAAATAGTCTACAGTTCAGGTAAGTTTTACACATTTTTAACTTGTTTTAATTATCCCTCTAACTTCTGAGCTTGTCCTCACTTAATCAACACTGAAAATCGTTGACCAATGGCAGCAAGTGATTTACGGCTGTTCCTTGTATAGAGAATCCACAAGGGATCTTTCATGAATGGACGGTGTTTAATGGGCAGTCTTCATGTGTTAAATGGCTTTTCTAACGGAAATTCAAAATATATAGAGATATTCTTATGGCATCATTCATTTGGTTGATCGGTTAAACTCTGTAGATCAACATACAATTAGTAGTATTATCTTTCAAGAATCAGGAATTAACAAATTAAAACTTTAAATTGAAATGTATTGATTTGTAAGAATCATGGTTTCAAGTGCCGCCCGTGCCGCTGCGGCACGGGCGGCACGTACCGTGCCCCCAATATGGGGGCACGGTACAGGGGGGGTGCCACAGTACCCCCCGTGCCGCGATACCCGCGAGGGTATCGCGCGAGACAGCGCGATACCCTCGTGGGTATCGCGCGGCACGGGCGGCACGTTCCGTCCGTGCCGGTTTTTTTTTTTTTTTTTTTTTTTTTTTTTTTTTTTTTTTTTTTTTTTTTTTTTTATGCTGCTCCTTCCCCTCTCTCTCTCTCTCTCTCTCGCTCAAAGTAGTTTTGATTATTTTTTTTGATTATTTTTTTTAAGATTTATTTATTTATTTGGTGGGTTTTGTGTCTCTCATCTTTTTCTTTTTTTTTTTTTTTTTGATAGATTTTTTTTTTTGATAGGTCCTTATATTCTTTATTCGTTTTTTTTTTTTTTTTTTTTTTTTGGGGGGATTGGTCTTTGTATCCCCACATAGTTTTTTTTATTTGAATATTTTTAATTTGTAAGTTTTTTTAAAAAAATATATATAAAATTAGATAATTTTTTATCTGTTATTTATAAAAAGTTGAAATAGATATACTTAATTTAATTATTATATAGTTAAAATTTTAATTATTTTGGATAGATCTAGTATTTTATATAAGATTTGCAATAAAAATAATTTTTACTTTAAAAATTTTATTTTTTAATTTAAAAAATTAAAAATACTAATAAAATTAAAAGTTAAATTAAATCAATTGATAGTTAAATTTGTTTAATTTATTTGTCTTTTAATTTATTGCTCATGTTGTTCTTTTTCAGTATGTTGTTCTTTTTCTAATTTTTTAAAATAAATTTTATTATTATATTTTAATTTCTATTCTCTATGAGGTATAATTTTTTTTTACATTTAAAAAAACTTACCACTATATTAATTGATTAGTATAGTAAGCTATATATAGTCAATATTCATAATTATTTGACTAAATCTTTCAAAATAACATTATAAAAGTTTATTAGGAACAAAAAAAACTATAAAAAAAACGTGCCAGAGTGTGCCACTGAGAGATCATGCGTATCCATCCGCACGCAAGCGTGCCACGTGTCGGTACGGAAGCGTGCCGGTACCGTACCGTGCCAGGTGGACAACGGCACGCCCCCGTGCCACGGCACTTTATTCCTTGGTAAGAATTTACTGAAGAAAAATGAATTGCATTATCACCACACACACGTCTTTTATTTCTTTCTTTCTTAATCTCTTGCTCAAAGCTTCAATCTAATTGCTTTCGGCCATAACTGACCTAAGCTCCCGACACTATGCAGCTTGAATCAAAACCCCAATCTGATTTTCGAGGCCCCCAAGCTGGTTTATTATATTCTAAAAAAATGACTAAGATATAAAGTATGTGATTGCAGACATCTTTTCATACTCCGCATCAACCAATTACCACACGCTTATCAGGCAAACACAAGAGGATAAACAAGAAGTTCATGCATCCAAATAGTCCCCCAATGCATTCAACTAGAAATCCCTTGGTTTCAAAAAGATAATTGAAATGTGGGTGCATATATACATAACAGCAAACTAATAATCAGACAATAACACACGCAAATAAGCCAGGACTCATTCCTTAGTTGCAATGTGATGGCAACTCTTCATAGAGTTTCATATTATATTTCAGTATGTTTAACATGTTTGAAAGATAAACAAGTAAAATTTTTGGAGAGATGGAACAAATCAAATACAAGACAAAGATCTTGTGGAAGATAAAAAACATACCAATTAAGGTGCATCCATATAGATTGAAAGCTGGACTCATTCCAGATGTAACCTAAAAGAGAAAGTGAAGATTTGGGTGAGGTAAGAAATGTAAGAGGAAAAACCTGAAGAAAAGTACTAATATTATACAGTATGTACGCTTCAAACATTGAGAATCAAGCCTGCACGAAGAAATACCTTTTTCCCACGTGTTAGTGTTAGTCGAATGTGAGCATTATCAAACATTCCATTCGAGATGAGAGTTTTGAAGATGGCCTCCTTAATCTGAGCATAAGTGAAATATAAATGCGAAATCACTAACACTTAAAGCCCCAGACCATAACCAGAGTGGTGCAGAATGGTAACTGACTTATATCATTAGAGAATTATTATGGAATTGCTATTTAAAAGATTAAGAATGCCATCCCAAATAAAGACTGATGAATTTTAATCAGTTACCGCCTCACGAGTTGGAACATTGCTGAAAGCCAAAGCTTTGGCAGAATCAAACAATCTGGACCATCCAAAACACATCTTTAAGTTAGAACTAATGTGAAACAAAAAGAAGAAGAAGAAAGAATCATCAAGAGTGAATAGGAATGCTTATTCGGAACTGAAAAGTATATTCAACAAACAAACAGATAAAATCTTTCTCATCTCGGAGAAAGTTAAGGACAGGCCACCTATCTAAATGATCCTCAAGTTTAAAAATCTTTCTATTGTATATGCGAAGTCCCTCCCACACTGCATCACCCCCTTGTACAACTGAATCAAGCACTGAAACCTTCAACAAAGATATCTAAGATTAAAACCAATATGATGAGATGAAAAAAGAAAGAAAGAAAGAATTTGTCTGCAAGCTGTGAAGTAATACAATTTCAAGATACCTTTGCACTTTCACGAGGCGAGAGCTCGTCACCAACCCACACAAGAATTTTCTCATTGGCAGCAACTGGAAGCGTTGGAATAGGTAATGAAGGTCCCAGAGGTGTTACCATTTGCCTAGTTTGGCGTTTAAGCATGTTGTAGAAAGGCAAGCTCTGCTCTAGTACATCATACAGCGCAAATGGAAATTTCTGGAGAAAAGTACATAATAACATAATTTGGCATAAATGTCACTTGGAAGTGAAACCGAAAGATTCTTTCGGAAATAAATCAAAAAGATTAAAAAAAAAAATTGCAGTTGAATGTTACAGAAAGATAGTGTTCAAAATACCTAACTTAGCTCCCATATCATCTCCCAAATAAAAATATCCAGAGAAAGGCATAATGCAATTTGATATCTTGATTATCACGGAAGTAAAATGAAACATTTTTTGGGAAGAAAAGTTAAGAAAAAAAGATAGGCATAACATTGTAGACAAAGATAAATTGTTCCAGGGAACTAATTTAGCTATCATGTGGCAATTGATTAATTTGCCACATCATCTCAAGTTTATCTTGAATTAACTCATATCGCCATCCCTCCATTAGGCAAATTAAATAGAGTTTAATGGAGGGACCTGATTGAAACAAAAATCAAAGTTTCATAAACTAAATTTCGTGAAAAGTTCAACTACCCACAGATCTACGCCAGCAAGTATCATCTGATCCAGAATTGGCATTTAGCACAGATCATATCATCAAAGATTTGTTAGTCGCCCCATGCAGCAAAGGTTGAGTTGAGTCAGCCAAGCTTTTCTATGCCATCATGAGTAGGGCTGAAAACCATCTTCTTAGTTTTTTTCTGGGGGTTTTTCTGGGGGGTCAAGAGAGAATGTTCTCCTGTCTTCCCCTTTCTCCCAACCAACTCCCACAGGTTGAGAGCTATTCAATGGAGATCCCTCCCTCTTCTCACATTTCCTTCAAGAAATAAATTGACACCTCTCCTTTTATTTCCCGAGGATTAAAGGGAGTTTTAGCTTAGATAATGTGAATTTCCATTATTCCATACCTAGAAGTTATTCTTCATGGGGAATTAGGGTTTTCTTAGATCCCGTAGAATTTGGGACTTCTATCAATGCATAGAACCTATAGATTTTTAGGGATTGTTAAGGAATATAAAACAACCATTTTTCTACAATAGCTCAAGCTATCAGAGAACAATGCTTTTAATATTTATATTCAACACTCCCCTTCATATTTGTGCTTGAGACTTCTTAATAGGACCCAAACGTGGACTCGAATTAAATGGAAAGAAATTAAATAGCATTAGGAGCCTAACGGAATTTGAACTCAGATACAATGTTAAAGAATGTGAAACAACAGTTTTTCTCCAATAGCTTAAGCTATCAGAGAACGATGTTTTTAATATTTATATTCAACAGGGCTCACACATTTTACTTTGATGTAGAAGTCAAACTTAGAGTAATCAACCAAGAGCAATAGAATTATGAATTTATTTCTATAGTTTCCAGTACATAATCTATTGAAGAAACTTTTACCGCAGGATAAGCACGAGGTTTCGAGAAACCTGTTGACTTGTGTACACTACCATACCACCAAGGGGCCCATATTCCATCAAACTCTCTTGGACCAGCTTCCCATCTGTTGAAGTAACTACATGTTAGATAAAGAAACTATGCATGCTTAAAGCAAAAAAGATATGCCCATCGATAATATGCGAAGAAAATTATTGTCTTTAAGGTTGATAGCAACAAAAGTAAATATTTTTCAGCAACTCTGAAGATGAAAGGCTCTATTGAATATTCATTACAGGTGAATGTGGTATAGAATAAGCATGAGAACATAGATTCTGCAGTTTTGATCATTTGTTTCTTTGTATATGCACATAGTTGGAAGATTTGTGAGACAGTTAAAATATACCTGAGCATTGATGGCTGAAAAGAAATGCCCAAATCCTGGCAAAGCCCGCGCAAGACAGCCTGCAGAAGAGTGCAAATAATTTGTATTACAATAAACTGGTACATGACATGGGCATCTGAAAATTCTAAATATTAATTGCTCTAGTCAAACTATGCATTAGTATCTAAAAATTTTCCAAATGAAAATTGTGAACCGATTGTCCACCTTTAGCAACTGAAAATAATATATTAAATAATGTTCATTGCATAAGACAAGTAAACATGCAAAACAAGCTGACCCTTAATAAAAACAAGCATATGTTCTGAGCCCACTGTAAGATGAAGCACCAGGAGTAGTCCTTGAGAAATACTGTTGACCCACCAAGCCCACAGTTTTAATCTTTTATAGTAATATTCCTCACATCAGTTCCAAATAAAAAAAGCATACTTTACTGCAGTTTTACTGATCTAGACCCATTTTAGTTTTGAAATGGGTGGATGCAGGGATTTAAAAAGGGGCTTTATATGAAGTTCCAAATACTCTAACGTTTTATGATATGTTTGTTCAAACACTCTTTAATGTTTTATGATATGTTTAGTTTGTAGTTAAGGAAGAAATAGAAAGCCACATTGAATGTTGATTGCGATATCTAAGGAATTCTGGCAATACAATAACAGTATGGGCTACAAGTAAAACATAATTAACCAACTCTAATCAACTTAATGTTGGCTGTTGATAACTACAATCATGTAACACTAATCTTGACGAAATGAAAAACAGAAGATCATCTTAATTCAAGTCTTTAGCAACCAATACAATGTAAACGAGGAAAAAAAAACCTCCGGATCTTTTTGAAGATCTTCAGCATCTATTACAGGTGGAGGGTTCCCAAGCTCACATAGCTCGCTATATATGGCGACAAGTCCTGCCAAACCCAGCTCTAGAAAAGATAATGGCACAACTTTGTCGAATGATGGCTGAAAAGATATGCAAGAATCACCATTCAATAGGCAACCAAAATAGTCTGTTTCTTAAGAATAAAACAGATGAAGTATGTGATACACAAGCAGCCAAAATAACATGGAAATAGTCTGTTTTAGACTCAAGCAGCCAAAATAGTCTGTTTTAGACTCAAGCAGCCAAAATAACGAAGAATAAGTTCAAAAATACAATCTAATAATAAACTAATCACGTATGCAAACCTTTCTTGAACTTCTGGTATGACAAGTTAGGTGGCAAATAACATGGAAATAGTTGTTCTAACAATATGAATAAAGAACACGATACAATAGTAACATATGAGGTAACACTAAAGTTAATGAGCTTATTATGAAAAAACTAAAAAGGGTTCTTGCTGAGAGCAGTTATCAAACAGGTTTGCAGGAATTGTAGCTTCCCTACACACCACTGATCTCTTTTTTTAGGTCCTTAACCATAAAACATAAGACCATGTGCAAAAATATTCCTTATAAAGGAAAATAAAAGGGAAAAAAAGAAAAGAGAGAAAAAGAGAGGATCTAGGACTAGGACCCAGTCAATCGGTGACCCGTTGGTTTGATTCGATAAGCCTTTCAAATCAAATTCGGGTCCAAACCGAAGTGAATCTGTTTCAGGAATGAGCCCTAATTATCTTTCCTATCTTCTTCTTTTTAAAAAATTTTCGAAATTTTCTTCTTTCTTTAATTTTGGTAATTTTTATAATTTCTTTATTTTTTCAATTCCAAAAATATTTCTAAAAATTTTAAAAATAAAAAATAAAAAATACCTAGAAATTTTTAAATCTTTCAAAAAAAACTATTAATACCTCTATACTAAAGGAGAAACCAAATGTGCCCTATAGTTGGACCACATTGCCTCCTTGACAAAAAGTTTTTAAGACTCACATGTGTATATTAGCACATAGGATCACGTGGGTATGGCCTCAAATCGATCACCATACCCCTTCTCTCTCTCACCTTTTCTCAATGGGTAGACATCCCCTTTCTAAAACTTTTTCACAATGAAAATATTTTAAAGTAAAAAGGGGACCAAAAAGCTTTCTTCAATTGAAGAGCTTAAAGGCAATTTATGGTGGTTTTGATAACCATAGGTTATTTTGTGCCTAAAATTGATCTGAACAGGATTCATAGCTATATTGTTACAATGACTTTTAATGTGGCGTTGTCATCTGTTATATATATATATATATAGGGGCAATTTCCTGCGTACCCCTTAAAATTTCTCTGTTTTCAGATTTACCCCTCTTAGAAGGCTAATATTAAAACTACCCTTCTTACGTTCCAACTTCTTTCCAAAATACCCCTGAAGTTAAACTCTGTTAGTGTACCGTTTGAAACTGCCGTTATCTGTGTGTAATTACTATTTTGCCCTTTCAAATATACCCTAAACCCTAAACCCTAAAACCCTAAACCCCTAAACCCTAAAACCCTAAACCCTAAATCCTAAAACCCTAAACCCCAAACCCCTAAAAAATCCTAAACCCTAAACCCAACCCTAGAACCCTAAAAATCCTAAACCCTAAACCCTAAAACCCTAAACCCTAAACCCTAAAACCCTAAAAATCCTAAACCCTAAACCCTAAACCCTAAACCGGGGCAAATAGGTATATCTGATAGTTTTCAACTCCGATTATTACTTAACTCTAGTTTAACCCTAGTTAACTTAACAAGGAAACGGTAGGGGTATTTTAATAACGGTGGAACGTATGAAGGGTATATGGAAAGAAAAAAAAAGAAGGGTAAATCAGATTTTCTTCATATTTCAGGGGTACACAGGCAATTATCCCATATATATATTATATATATATATATATATATATATATAGGTAGGCTCCTATGCTTTTGAAAGTACAGATGCTTCCGTGTTTGTAAATTATTTTTAATGATGTGACATTTGATTCGGCGATCGGTTCCGTTAGATTTGATCTATAATGTTGGAACTATCTAGAAACCAAATTTCATAATTTTTTGACTTTATTTTTCTAGTGAACGAGTAGTCCCAAAATGAACGGCTGAAAATAAAAATCTCATAAAAATAGTGATAAAAGACTTAAATTTCAAATCAAAAGTTTTGATCTCACTCTTGATGTTAAGTAGAATTTTCTATTAAAGTTCACGCAATTTGGATTGTTCTACACCGTTGAACTTACAAACGTACCACATCGGCCGTTAAAATAGTCATTTTTGAGACCCTTTGATCGCTTAGTAAATGATGTCGAAAAATTATAAAATTTAGTTTCTAAATAATTCTAATAGCGTAGATCATGCTTAACGGAGCCAATCGTCAAATCAGATGTCCCATCATTGAAAACAATTTACAAGCACAGAGTCCTCCGTACTTTCGAAAATAATTTACAAGTACAGGAGTGTGTGTGTGTGTGTGTGTGTGTGTGTGTGTGTGTGTGTGTGTGTGTATCAAGTATTTAAGAGTCGTGGCACGAGATCGTGTCGAAATCTTGCCGATATGGTAGGACACAATGTGTGACAAGTGGTGCCGATGAGTGTCGGTCAAAAAAAATGCATGTGTGCCGACACATAATGGAATAAAATATTTATTTTCTTCAGCAACAAAATTTTCTAATTGCTTATTATGTATTTTTATCAAATCTTTTGCACTTTATTGAGAAAATTACTTGGTAATTTAAAGAAAAGAGGATTTTGAGCTGTGTCATTGGCACGGGGGGGCTGTATTGTGCCGACACATATATATATATATATATATATATATATATATATATATATATATATAGGCTTGTGTGCTTTTAAAAGCACGGAGGCCTCCGTGCTGCCAAGTCGTTTTCGATGTTTGGACTTCCGAATGGACAATCGGCTCTGTGAGACTTGATCTAGAGTATTTAAAGGACCTAGAAAATAAATTTTGCGATTTTTTAATATCATTTGCCTGGTGAACTAAAGAGTTCAAAATCAACAATTTTAATGGTCGTGGTGAGCCGTTTGCAAGTTTAACGGTGTAGAAATATCCAAATCACGTGAAATTTTGATGAAAAATTCTTTATACTATATAAAACAAGTCAATATCTTTGATCTAAAATTTTAGTGTCATATCATCATATTTTCAGCCATCGATTTTGAGCCCTATCAATCACTACTCAAATGATATCAAAAAATCGCAAAATTTATTTTTTAGATCCTTTAAATTCTCTAGATCAAATCTAACGGGGCCGATCGTCTATTCGGAAGTCCCAACATCAAAAACGACTTGGAAGCACAGAGGCCTTCGTGTCCCAACAGCACAAAGTCGACTGTGGAAGTGTGTGTGTGTGTGTGTGTGTGTGGAGAGTCGAACCAGCTTGGGAAGAGCTGAATGCCTTGAGGCAATATGAGGACATCTCGGCTTGTGCCAGCCGAATTCGGCTCATGTTTAAGTCAACTGGCTCTGTTGGTGATAGGATAGCCCGCTGGAATTTGAGATGATACTAGGGCTAATCATTATGAGGATAAACGGGGGGTGACGTGCCTTGTACACAAATCTTGTCACGTCACGTTGCGCCGCCTGGTCATCGCCGTCCGGTCACTTTTGTCCCCTTCGTATCCAACCGGTTCCCCTATAAATAGTAAAGAAAGCGAGTCTGTCCGAAGGGAACTCTGTTAGAGGTTGTGAGAGATCAGCTCAAGCCGAGGGACCAGAATCTTCAGAAGACTGTGGAGCTCGAGGACTTCCCTCTCGAATCAGCTCGTATCCAAAGGAGTGTTTCTTGGCGATCTTAGCAGTCGACCGTTATCTTCAGCGAGTGCTTTAGCTTGAGGTGGGGGATATCGTCAAGTAAGGGTGATCTCTTACCTTGTCTACTATTTTTGAGCTTTACTTCGTTGGTAGTTTCTTATCTCTAAGTGTGAGTAGGGGTCGCAGTGGGAGTTTTGTGCAGTACTCCCGGAGTCTTGAGGATTTGAACCGTAGAGGTTAGTGACCCTGTGTTCGAGTGTTTTGCTTTGTGGACCTCGGGGTAGAACCGTGTTGTTTGTAGGACCGAGGGGTCGGTTGAGTATGAGAGTGTGATAGACTCCATCTTAAGAATAGCCTAAGAAGAACATAAGGCAAGTACTCTGGTATATTTGTGAGCTGCGTAGCTGGCCTTCGGATTGTTGTGTGGCGTGAGAGCGCTTGACTGCGGAGAAGATCGATACTTTCGACTTCTCTGGAAATGGGTGTACAGAGCTAACAATAGATGTGATGACGTGGGTGTAACTCGGCCTCCCATTCGGTGTTGTGGTGAAATACCCACCAGAGGATGACGTAGGTACGTCCCGGTTCTCCAAACGCCGCGTAGTCTGTGGTGAAAGACCCACTGAGGGCGACGTGGGTTGGGTCCCGGCTATCCTGGCGGTAGGTGGTAGCGAGTGCGAGTTCTTTCGGCGCCCCACTTAAAACCCAGGACCAATCTGGGGAGCGTACGGACAGCTGACTTCGTCCAAATGAATGTACGGGTCGCCGATGAGAGTGCAGTTCGATGAGTCGATCTTCACTCAAGGTTCGTACAGGTCAACCGATTGGGGAAGGTAAGACCCTTTCGACTTTAATTCAGGTGAGTTATACCAGATTTGAGCCAAGGCGCTGGTAGGTGATGTGGTTTCGATTGGGTGTTGGCGAAACATCTGGGGTATTTCCTTAACCTCTACTGTTTTCCTTATCTGTGTATTGTTTCTGACTTGTTTTTGTAGATGCCTTCTATAGATCAAGTGAGTGTAGAACACCTTCTCGGTGGTTGAGCTCACTGGAAACTTTAATTAGTTCTCACTTCCTGTAGTTTACTCCTTTCAGGTATTGGATCGGTTGGTGAGGCGCGGAACTGGGGCAACAACGCGGTCGAATAGTGGAGCTAGGAGTCTAGCCGGCCGCCCGTAGTGACTTGTCGTTCGGTTGTCTGTTTCTTTTGTAACCGAACCGATAAATGGAAAAAGATTATTATTTTGATATTTCATCTCTTGTACTCTGATATTGTGCATCATTTCGCTTCCACTTAATAAGCACGAATGGGACTTACCGTTTCGTTCGGGTTATTCGCGGCTAATCCGTTCAACGGGGAGTCTGTGCGTGCATCCGAACCGATCAATCGGCGATTCTAAGGCGTGACATATTTCCGTTCAGGTTAAGCGCAGCTTACCTGTTTGGCGGGGAGTCTGTGCGTGCACCCAAACCAACCAATCGGCGATTCCGGTGCATGACAATATATATATATATATATAAAGAGAGAGAGAGATAGAGAGAGAGAGAGAGAGAGAGTAGGGCTACTATACTCTTATGAGTATAGACCCTATCGTACTCATATGTTATTTTCAATGATGGAAGTTCCGAATCGACGATCCATACCGTTAAATATGATCTAAAGCATATTAAACTTTTAGATACTAAATTTTGCAATTTTTCGAAATTATAATAAAGTCCATCAAGTGAGCATAAAATGAACGGTCAAGATCGAACGACCTCCTAAAAATAAAGGATCGGATTCTTCAATTTAAGATCGAAGTTATAGATCTCTATCTAGATAGTGAATAGAATTTTATATCAAAAATTCAACCTATTCCAATTCTTTTACATCGTTAAACTAGCAAACATCCTATATCAGTCGTTAAAAATTGTCAATTTTGGATCTTTTGATCGTAAGGCAAATAATGTCGAAAAATTATGAAATTTAGTTTCTAGAAGTTTCAAATGCTCTAAATCATGTTTAACACAAGGAATAAAATGCCGTGGCACGGGGGCGTGCCGCTCGCCGCCTGGCACGGTACGGTACCGGCACGCTTGTGTGCCGACATATGGCACGCTTGCGTGCCGATGGATATGCATAACCTCCTAGTGGCACACTCTGGCACGTTTTTTTTTATAATTTTTTTGTTCCCAATCAGTTTTTATAATGTTATTTTGAAAGATTTAATCAAATAATTATAAATATTCACTATATATAACTTATTATACAAATCAATTAATATAGTGATACATTTTTTTAAATGTAAAAAAAAAATTATACCTCATAGAAAATAGAAATTAAAATATAATAATAAAATTTACAAGTAAAATTTATTTAAGAAAATTAGAAAAAAAAATGATGAAAAAAAAATATGAGTAATAAATTATATGACAAATAAATTAAACAAATTTAAGTATTAATTGATTTAATTTAACTTTTAATTTTATTAGTATTTTTAATTTTTTAAATTTAAAAATAAAAATTTTTTTATCGTAAATCTTATATAAAATACTAGATCAATCCTAAATAATTTAAAATTTAATTATATAATAATTAAATCAAGTATATCTATTTTTAACTTTTTATAAACTACATATAAAAAATCATTTAATTTTATATTTTTTTAAAAAAAAGTTTTACAAGTTAAAAATATTTAAATAAAAAAAAATACGGATACAAAGGCCAATCCCAAAAAAGAAAAAAAAAATCGAATGAAGGACATAAGGACTTACAAAAAAAAAATCTACCAAAAGAAAAAAAAATAGATAAAAAATATAAAAACCCACCAAATAAACAAATAAATAAATAAATAAATATTTTAAAAAAAAAATAATTAAAACTGTGTGTGTGTGTGTGTGTGTGTGTGTGTGTGTGAGAGAGAGAGAGAGAGAGAGAGAGAGGCAAGAAAAAAAGATAAAAAAAAGTGGCGCAAAAAAAGGGAAAAAAAAAGAAAAAAAAACGGCACGGGCGGCAGTGCCGCGCAATACCCACGCGGGTATTGCGCTGTCTCGCGCGATACCTGCGAGGATATCGCGGCACTGGGGGTGCTGTGGCACCCCCCTTGTACTGTGCCCCATTGGGGGGCACGGTACGTGCTGCCCCGTGCCGAGCGGCACGGGGCGGCACTTAAAACCTTGGTTTAACAGTATGGATTGTCGATTTGAAAACTATATCATCGAAAACAACTTATGAGTACAAAGTCGATCGTACTCATATGAGTTATAGTAACCACACTATATATATATATATATATATATATATATATATATATATATATATATATGCTCTGATAAATAAACATAACAAAATAATCACATTATTAAATCCTGCCACGAAGCACGAATTATTTCACTACTAAATCCTATTTCGAAGCCCACCAAAACGAAGGACCCTCTACTCCGTCCTTACATCAATCCTACTGGCAATACAAGGAGAACCTATCTTAAAGCTTGCAAAGGCTCAAAACTTTATTAGTACGTGCTACCTTGCAAGAGTTTTCTATATTTATGGCATTAAATACTTTTTCTAGGATTTCTTCTCCCACATATTTCCTATCAAGAGCAATCTCTTATGGCTTCCCTAATTTAAATTCAGTTTGCTTTACTAAAGGCATACTTGCAATATTCACACCATCCTTTCTAACTGCCATACAACACCAATTGTTCAAGGCAAAAGGGCTTCCATGCATGAGCATCTTATTTGGCAAATCTCTTTAGTTTAATCAAGGGCAATATAGTAATTGGAAGGTGAGAAGTATGATTAGATGTCTACAATGACATAGAATATATGTAGCATTGATGCCATTTTCTATTCGTAAGGTAAATTATCTTGTAGATGAAAACCATGGAATGCATTATCCTAGAAAATCATGACTGCCAGTACCTCACATGATCTAAGTGCAAACTTGCAGGTTTCAATGACAAAATAAAATCCCTATACGAGACAAGTTATCACTAGATATCTCATTTGGAAATCCAAATAGGCCCTAAAAAGTTTTCCACTATACATATACCAAATAGAATTTTCTCTATGGTGACTAGAAATGGAATATCTTTTGCATATTCATTGAGGACCCGTGTGTTACTGAGGGCTGCGAAATGTTATTGGGCTAAAACGAGTTGGGACAAAAGCATATAGAGATATGCTACCCTTTTTTCTAGTGAGAGTACAAAAGTCATATCTTAATCTAACCAGCACAATCTAAGCGAAGTGTTATTATTATAGAAACAAACGAAATGCTTTCTCAATGCACTTCTGGCTTTATAAATCACGTTCAACCCAGAACCCCAAAAGGGTCCGTGGACCTATTTCTAGTCTAGGTATCATAATGCATATGCTTCTCACTAAAGCCAAGGACAGGGAAGGAATATTACCCAAACAACAAGAACTCGCTAAAAAAAATAGCAACACAAACAACAATACTCTTTTATGGGTACATCAACTAAATCCATAAGTCTAAGTTCCTCCAAAGCTAAAATTCACAAACTCCTATAATTAATCGAGAAACATTAACTAGTGCAGTTTGCTTAAGTTTCATCTCCGTTTAGCTGGATATTAGATTATGAAGTTACCATGTAAGGACTAATGCCTCCGTTTCAGCTCATCTTTCTCCGGTTAAGTAATGGTTCCTATCAATCTCATGTAAAGGGACTTTCACTTAACAGTCGTCTAAGTCTAGTTGCCTTTCCATTCCCGATATTTGCTGTGCAAATACTAACAAGGAGTAAGCTTATAGCCATTCAGCTTTCTTTTACTACAATTCCTTTTGTCACTTTTTCTTTGCAGGATATTTCACCTACAAAGTAATTGGAAAAGAACATAACGTATGATAATTTTATGAAAAAGACTACTAGAGAATTAGTGAAAATTGTTCTCTATTCTCTGGTTGAACTAATGAAATTGGGTTTTTCTATTTAATGCACTTGGCAATACATAGATAGATCGACCAAACAAAAAAAATCAGGAACAATGTGAATGATATTCCAAATTGAGAAAAGAGGTGCACATACCAATATATTAAGAGGGTTTCGTATCAATATGAAGTGTTTTCCTTTCCTCATCAAATCGCTTGTTAAATTAGGAAGGTGTTGTTTTGCCATATGCTACATATAGAAAACAAAGGAACAGAAAATTAGATGGCTTCAATTTGAACAAGCTAATTAACAAAAGAGTTACACCAGGAAGAGGGGTAAAATATACACGAAGGCCAAGCTCAGAAGATGGACATTCACATCAATTCTAATAACGATATAGAAATATCACCTTACAATAACGATATTTCTTCTTTCCAGGACCGAAGATCACCTCCTTGACAACCTTATTGCCATTAGGATCCTATATCAGAATAATAAAGGTAAAATATGTGAGAGGAAAGACTAAAAAGCCTGCGTACTAAGTAGTATCATGCATCTGATTAATTACACGATCAAACTGTTGCAAGAAGAGTATCTCCAAGAAAAGGAAAACCAAAGTACTCCAACTCTATAGAATTTTCTAGTTTAATCACAGGAATAGATCGTTGTAATTTTGGGCAATTATTTATAGTTTAATCACAGGACTAGATCGTGGTAATTTTGGATGATTATTTTTAGTTTAATGATAGGACTTGATTGTGGTAATTTTGAACGATTGTTTATCTTTATATCTAAATAACAAATAATATCTTCAACATGCAGAAATAAATTCCATTAAATGATGGGGACTATGTATTTATTGATCAATGAGTAGTACATCAATGAAAGATAGCAGAAACATTATATATAACAATTTCCAGTTAGAGAAAAGGTGATTTGATACAAAGATAATTCCTCGATAATAGGCTCCATCAGCACTTAACTTACCATTTTGGAAAGAAGCTCATCGCGGTAAGGTCTTTCAACCCCAGTGACTTGTAAAAAATTTGCATAGAGAGGTTCATCAAGTACCTCTATCTCATCTCTCTAAACAAGTAGAAGGAAAATAGAAGTATCAGAGTACATATATAAAAGATCTGCATACAAAGAAAGCAATGTAAAGGAGCACACATAGTCTTTGTGAATAAATCGAAATGTCAACTTTGGGGTGTGAATAAATCGAAATGTCGACTTTGGGGGATTACTACAAAGAGTTTTATGTTATTTTGGCTATATAAACAGTAATTTACAATAGAAAAGTATCTATCAGATAAATACCAGAACTCATTCCAAAAAAGAAAGGAATTCAATTGTATGACTTTCTCTTATTGAGAACAGGTATGTTAGAATAGAAATGCCAAATAATTAATGAATGCATAGACTTGCAGTAGTAACTACCATGTTCAACTTAATCTATCAGGTTAAAAGATTATATAGAGTAAAGAACTAGGATTTCGGGGAAGGTTAAGCTTCAAGGTCAACAAACTGACAGATAATGCTCATGACATCAATCTCCGCATATTGACAAAGCTTGCATCACACACCATGAAGTTTTTGAACACGAAGTAACATAATCCCGCTTTAAAAATTCTGAGATTACATTGTTCTTAACATAATCTCTCCCAGGTAACTTTTACTTTAGTTAATAAATTTAGCCTATTTAGGCCCATGGGCTTTCATAAAATAGAGAGAAGAAAAGAAAAGGAAAAAAAAGGTACAAGGTTATAAAATTTTGTGCAGATCTTCTGTCCCCTAACCTAAAATTGCTGATTCATCATCTTGAAAAAAATAATGGACAAGCTGAAAATCCATGCAATGCATGAGCAGTGATCGATTTCACATACTTATCTATATAAACTAATCCAATGTACTTAATATAGTTGAAATAATTAGATAAACTAAGGTATCTAAATATAATCTCATAAAAGGATTCTAAGAAGATTTATTTATCCCAATGTACATAGATTGTTGAGATGATCTTAAGATATCGATATATTCTGAATATGCTATTAACATATAAATATAATCATAAAATTATAGAAAATTATTAATATTCAAATACCTTCCAGTACGATAGAATTTCAAGGACATTTTAGGATCAAATAAATTTAGAACTGAGATGAGATTTGAGATAAATAAGTATTTAGAAAACAACTAAATGCTTTAAACAACTAAGCTAGCTAAGAAGTTTTATTTAAAATTTTCCAATATATATATATATATATATATATATATATATATATATAGAGAGAGAGAGAGAGAGAGAGAGAGAGAGAGAGAGAGAGAGTCCGGCTACTATATTATCAATAGCACCAAGCACTTGGTGCTATCAAGTTTTCTATCACTAAATCTATCCCTGTGACCTTTTTCACTCCTTAGATCATATTATTCCACCAACCACCCACTAAACCCTGGGAACCACTATCATCCTAACTACACATCCCTTAATCCAAGGGCCGAAAAACCTAATAGTACCATGACTTGGTGGTATTAATAATATAGTAGCCTAATTCTTATACACACACACACACACACACACACACACATATATATATATATATATATATATATATAGAATTAGGCTAGAATACTATCGATAGCACCAAGTCATTGGTGCTATTAAGTTTTTAGCCTTTGGATTAAAAAATATGTGGTTAAGATGATAGTGGTCCCCTAGGGTTTACTAGGTGGTTGGTTGAATAGTAAAAATCTTAGGGGACCACTATAATCCCAACCGCATATCTTTTCATCCAACGGCAGAAAACTTGATAGCACCAATTACTTGGTGCTATCGATAGTATTCTAGCCGGACTCTCTATATATATATATATATGTTGATTAAAATTCAAAATTTAAATTTATTTTTATTTTATTTTTTATTTTTTTTTTATTTTATTATTTTTTTTTTTTTTTAATGCGTAACGTTCGCGCGTAGGTACGCGCGGACGTTACGCTCGGCTTCACGCGCCGGCCTATACGCTCCGCTCCCCGTTAATTAGAACGTTGGCAAACGTTCTAATTATCGTGGCCTATATATATATATATACTTATATATGTATAGGGTAGTGAGGTGGAGTGACTGTGAGATCTTTTTGCAGAGAAAGGAAAATAGAAAAAGGGATCTATTTTGAAATTTGATTTTTTTTAGAAATTCTATCGTTGATTTTATTTTGGGTGTTGAAGAAGCTCCGTCAACCTCTTCCGCGTTCGTGTCCGTAGGAGGAGGAATTCCGGTCGTATCTTGGGGCGGTGTTTTCGATTAATTCCGCACGAAGGAGGAAAATACGCCTTAGGACAGTGCCTCGCGCGCTTCCGGATCTCTCGTTTTCAAATTCTTCGTCGTACATTTGGATTTAGCGATTATCTGTAAGTCTATTTTATTTTGTTATCACAAATATTTAGTTAGATTTTAATAACAATCAAAATTTTTTGTTGTGGGTAATTCCCAACAATCTAAGGCGTATTTTCATTTGATTGTGATTAAAATTTGACGGTGCTAATCCGTTAAGAAATATATTTTGCATATAATCTGTTTGTCAACTTGATTGTATGTTTGTCATCAAAATTTAAATAAATTGGGATTAGCATTTTTAAATTATATTCGCATATAATTTATTTGCAATTTACTATATATTTTTTTTTTCTTCCCCGAATACGTTAATTAAAAAAAAAAAAAAAAAAAAAAATCACGTCGCATATCTATCTTGTACGTAAAATCCTGTTTTTTTTTAAAATATTTTTTTTTAATTAATTGAAAATTTATTTACTGTTTCGGGAAAAAAAAAATAGCTACAGTAAATATATAAAAATTTATTTACGGAAAAGGAAAAAAAAAATTATTGTTATTAGCTTGAAAAAACAAAAAAAAAAAAAAAAAAAAGGGCATATTTATATATAATTACAATATTTTTAAAAAAATTATCTTAAGTGCTATTTGAACCTGCAACCTTAGTCTTGTGGCAAAGACACATAACCTGTAAGCTCAAAACCTACTTTATATTTTTTAGTTTAATTTTATTTTATTTACTGCAGTTTACATATTTTGTTTGATTGCATTTAAATCCGAAAATAAATTAATTCAAATTTAAATTTTTAATTGTTTGGGTCATCTGTTTGCTATTGAACGAACTGAGATAAAAATTAATATTAATACTTGAACACTTAAAATATTTTGGATGACTAGGGTAGAAACCTTAAACAACATGTTTGTTTTTCTAAAAAGGTTTTTTGAACCTTTTTTGCAGCTCATTTTTATCATTTTAATTTTCTTATTCCCTCAATTAGATTGTCCAAAATGGCTTATGATGATTCTTCTAGCCTTAAGCCAGAAAAATTTAGAGGGGTAGGATTTTTGAGGTGGCAAGAACAGTTAGAGGCTTGGTTAATTACCTTAGGCCTTATAACTGCAATTGGCAAAGCACCTCCTTTTCCTACTTCTAAAATTTCTTCTACTCCTTCTGTTGATTCTTCTAAATCTACTACCTCAGTTACTGAACCTGCATCTGACAGATCCCCCGAGGAAATTGAATTTCACTGTAGATTTAGAATACTAAGTTGCCTTTCAGATGAACTTTATGAAACATATAGGAAATATTTAACTGCCAAAGATTTATGGTGTGCTCTAGAAGATGCTTACATTAGAGATAATGAAGGCGCTGCTAGATTCACCATTACTGATTTCAACAATTTTAGAATGGTAGAGAACATTCCTATAAACGATCAAATTCACCAATTTCAAATTTTGTCCAAGAGATTAATAGAAATGGATCAACTTTAGATGATACCTATCAAGCTACCTGCCTATTGGACAAATTACCCCCTTCCTGGTCAAGATTTGCCCATGAACTTAGAAGAACTCAGGGAACTCTTCAACTTAGATCTGTAATTCAAGCTATTAGAATAGAAGACCAATATCGACTTAGAGAGGTTAAACCAACCGACAACAGATCAAACTTAAACTTGACCGAGATTTCGAATCAAAGCCATGAGTCTAAACCCAAAGGTAAAAATTTTAAGCCTAAGGGTAAAGGCTTTAAGGGTAAGAACCCAAACCGAAACCCAAACCGTACCCATAAACCCTACACCTACCAATCTAATGGGAATAAGAAGAAAGATGGATTTTGTTACGTTTGTGGCCGGGACAATCATTTCGCTTCAAAATGTTTCTATCGGAAGAAAGAGAAGGTTGTCTATAAGAAGGGCCAAACTAATCAGAACAATTATCCTAAACCTCAAGTCAACATGGTTGAGGGTGAACCTTCAAACTCCACTTTTAGGTCAGTCTCCTTTATACCTAATGTTAACCTCACCTATCATGATTTAGATTGGTGGTTAGATTCAGGAGCCAATGTCCATGTTTGTACTAATAGGTCCCTATTCTCCTCCTATCAGGACTCAGGTGGAGGATGTGTGACTGTTGGAGACGGAAAAGCTGTCAATGTGCTGGGGATCGGAACAGTCAAACTGAAGTTAACTTCTGGAAAGACTCTGATCCTTCACAATGTGCAGCATGTTCCCGAGATCCAACGGAACCTGATTAGTGGATCTTTATTAGTGCAATTAGGTTATAAGATTGTACTTGAATCTAATAAAGTTGTAATTTCTAAGGGGGAAATGTTCATTGGAAAAGGTTTTGTATCTGAGGGTTTATTCAAATTGAATGTAATTTCTTTTGTTGATAATAAAATTTTTTCACATTCAGTGTCTACTTCTTCTTCTACTGTGTTAAATACTGAATCTTGTGATGTATGGCATGGCAGATTAGGGCATGTGAACCTTAAATCTATTCTGAAATTGACCAATCTTAATCTCTTACCAAAATTCAAGATTGATTCCAAATCTAAATGTGAGATTTGTACCCAAGCTAAGCAGCCTAGAAAACCTTTTAAATCTGTTCCTTATAGGGATACCCAGATTCTTGAACTTATTCATAGTGATGTCTGTGATTCTAATAGAGTACCTACCCGTGGAGGCAGTCGCTACTTTGTGACTTTTATAGACGACTACTCCAAGTATTGTTACACCTATCTCTTGAAGACCAAAGATGAAGTCCTCTATAAGTTTAAAGCCTTTAAAGCTGAGGCTGAAAACCAATTGGATAAGAGGATTAAAATTCTAAGGTCTGATAGAGGAGGCGAGTATACTTCAAATGAATTAAACCTATTCTGCGAGGAACATGGAATAATTCATGAAGTAACTGCTCCTTACTCACCTCAATCTAATGGTGTAGCTGAAAGAAAGAACCGAACCCTATTGGACATGGTTAATGCCATGATTTTAAGTTCTGGTGTACCTCAGAACTTGTGGGGGGAGGCTCTTTTATCAGCTTGTTACATCCTCAATAGGATTCCCTCTAAGGATAGAACCCAGACACCTTATGAATTTTGGAAAGGAAGAGCACCTAGGTTGAGTTACTTCCGAGTGTGGGGGTGCTTGGCTAAGGTATCTATTCCTGAACCCAAAAGAAAGAAGATTGGACCTAAAACTATAGATGCTATCTTTATTGGATATTCCTTAGATAGTAATACCTATAGATTTCTTGTGATCAATTCTGAGATTTCTGAAATTTTCAATGACACTTTGATTGAATCTAGAGATGCAACTTTCTTTGAAAATATTTTTCCTTTCAAAACTCGCATTTCTAAATCTACCTCTGATTATCAGTCTACTTTTGATCATGCTTCTATACCAGCATCTGATTTGCATTATAGTTTAGATCCTGTAGAACCTGATCCTATTCCTGAATTAAGGAGAAGTAAGAGAACTCGCTTTGAGAAGAACTTTGGAGAAGACTTCTTTACTTTCTTAATTGAAAGTACTCCTTCGTCTTATAAAGAAGCAATGAGTTCTCCTGAAACTTCCTTTTGGAAGGAGGCTATAAAAAGTGAGATAGAATCAATTATCTGTAATAACACTTGGATTCTCACTGATTTACCTCCTGGTTGTAAACCCCTAGGATGTAAGTGGATCTTTAGAAAGAAACTTAGGACTGACGGATCGGTAGAGAAGTATAAGGCGCGACTTGTTGCTCAAGGTTTTCGACAAAAAGCTGATGTCGACTACTTTGACACTTATGCGCCCGTTGCTCGCATTGCTACTATCCGAATTCTTCTTGCATTAGCATCCATTCATAAACTTTTGATTCATCAAATGGATGTCAAGACCGCTTTTCTTCATGGTGATCTTGAAGAAGAAATCTATATGACTCAACCTGAAGGTTTTTCTGTGCCTGGTCAAGAGGATAAGGTGTGTAAATTAGTTCGCTCTCTATACGGACTAAAACAAGCACCTAAACAGTGGCATGAGAAATTTGACAGTGTTATAGCTTCATATGGATTTCTGACCAACGATTATGACAACTGTCTCTATTTCAGGAGATTTGATGATCGTTGTGTCCTTCTTTGCCTTTATGTTGATGACATCCTGATTCTTGCTCCTGATCTTGATCTGATTAACCAAGTTAAATCCTTTTTATCGACTCATTTTGAGATGAAGGATCTTGGTGAAGCAGATGTAATTTTAGGGATGAAGATTAGTAGATCATCTGATTCTATTTGTCTAACCCAATCTCATTATACCCAAATGGTTCTTGACAAGTTTGGTTATTCTGATTGCTCTCCTGTCTCTACTTCTTTTGATTCTAGTGTTCAACTTGTGAAGAACACTAGTAATCCTGTGAATCAGAAAAGATTTGCTCAGATTATTGGTTCTCTGATGTACCTAACCAATAGAACTAGACCCGACATTGCCTATGCCATATCAAGATTGAGTAGATATACTAGTAGTCCTAGTATGATTCATTGGATTGCTCTGGAAAGAGTATTTCGTTATCTTAAAGGTACTCTTTCTTTTGCTCTTAAATTTGTTGGCTATCCTGCTGTAATTGAGGGATACAGCGATGCCAATTGAATTTCTGATTCTTTGGATATTAAATCTACTTCTGGCTATATTTTTATTCTTGGTGGCAGTGCAGTTTCTTGGCAATCCACCAAACAGACTATAATAGCCAGAAGCACTATGGAGGCTGAGTTGGTTGCCCTTGATACTACTTGTCTTGAAGCCGAGTGGCTCAAGAACCTTTTGTCATCAATTCCATTAATTTCTACTCCTATTCCACCTATTTCTATTCGGTGTGATTCTCGAGCTGCAATTGACTTTTGTAAAAAGAAATTGGTAAATTCTAAAGCTAGTAGACATATTAAATTGAGACAAAAGTCTGTTAGATGGCTAACTTCTCATGATGTTGTTTCTTTAAGTTTTATCAGATCTGATCAGAATCTTGCAGATTGCTTGACGAAAGGCCTGAATAGGACTAAAGTCCTGGAGTCATCGAGGGGGATGGGGCTTTGCCCGTAAAGGGCCTTCCTGCAGTGGGAACCCAACCTTTGTGATAGGAGATCCCTTGAAGAAGGTTCAATGTGGTAAAAACAAGCTGTCAGGTTGGCCAAAGAGCACTTTCTACTGTTTTATAGAGGAGTTTATCTCCAATCCCATCCCTATGATGAGTAGTGCTCTGTGTAGTGGTTGAGGTTGAGTTTATAACTCTTAATGGGATCCAAGGCGGTAATTTCCGCGAGATGTGACTCTACACACATCCCTGGAGGAGACCACCTATATAAGAATATTCGTATAAGGCCGCGACTATGAGATGTGGGCTGTCCATAGAAATTCTTATGAAAAATCAAGATACTGTGCATGGCCTTTAATGCACAGACCCGCGACGGAGATTTCTATACTGTGTGTGTGGTAGTTGAAATCAGGGTCAAAGGAACGTAGTTCAAGACCTGGTTCACTCCGATTCCTTCTGATGGAAACTATCTACACTAAGTGAGGTCAAGTCTCTTAAAGACACCTTACCTATTACATAGTATAAACACCCAATGATTTATTAATTAATTTATTTATTTTATTTTGTAATTTTGAATTTTGTGGGGGATTGTTGATTAAAATTCAAAATTTAAATTTATTTTTATTTTATTTTTTATTTTTTTTTATTTTATTATTATTTTTTTTTTAATGCGTAACGTTCGCGCGTAGGTACGCGCGGACGTTACGCTCGGCTTCACGGGCGTTACGCGCGGCTTCACGCGCCGGCCCATACGCTCCGCTCCCCGTTAATTAGAACGTTGGCAAACGTTCTAATTATCGTGGCCTATATATAGATATATACTTATATATGTATAGGGTAGTGAGGTGGAGTGACTATGAGATCTTTTTGCAGAGAAAGGAAAATAGAAAAAGGGATCTATTTTGAAATTTGATTTTTTTTTAGAAATTCTATCGTTGATTTTATTTTGGGTGTTGAAGAAGCTCCGTCAACCTCTTCCGTGTTCGTGTCCGTAGGAAAAGGAATTCCGGTCGTATCTTGGGGCGGTGTTTTCGATTAATTCCGCACGAAGGAGGAAAATACGCCTTAGGACAGTGCCTCGCGCGCTTCCGGATCTCTCGTTTTCAAATTCTTCGTCGTACATTTGGATTTAGCGATTATCTGTAAGTCTATTTTATTTTGTTATCACAAATATTTAGTTAGATTTTAATAACAATCAAAATTTTTTGTTGTGGGTAATTCCCAACAATATATATATATATAATTGAGCTCCAATGCTTTTAAAAACACCAGGCCATTGGTGCTTGTAGGTTTTCGGCCTTTAGATGAAAATTTGAAGGGTTAGGATTAGGGGTGTAATGTGCACAACCCACATTTTCCGGGCCGAAACGGGCCAGGAGTTTAAAATTTTTATTTTAAATTTTTTTTAAAAATATATATATATATAATTTAAAAATATAAACAACAAATTATTTCTATTAAAATTTATATTTTGATAAAAAAAATTAAAATTTATAAAAATAATTATAAAATAACAAATATTTAATTTTTTTAAAATATATTTATAAATTTTTATTTTTTTAAAAAAAAATAAATAAATTTGAAATAGAATTTTGGCCTAATGGACAAAATATTGGGCCAAAATTATTTGGTCCATTGGACCAAAACCTCTCTTCCCAAGGTCTTGAGAGGAATGCTCCTGGGGAGAAAGGGTCAGAAGCTCTTTTCCCCAGGAGTTCAGACCCCAAGGCCCAACCTTGGGTTCCAGGCTGTGCTAGCCCGACTGGCACGACCCAAGCAGATCGTGCCGGGCCGGGCCGGGCCGGGGGCCTCTCTTCGGCCCGACATGGCCCAAGCCTCTTTTGGGCCAGACAATGCCGGGCCGGCCCAGGTGCTGCAGCACCCATGTCGTTGTAGTACTCTAGAAATTCAAATTTGAAGTTGAAGAATTCAAATGTCAATATGAATAAGGAAATGCAAAATAAACCTATGTGGTTGTATACCGGTGTGCAAATTGCACAGTTTATGAAGCACTATTTCTGCCTTTCAGATCCGAGTGGGATATCGAAAATCTGAAATCGCCAGTGCGACCGTCTCGTCGAATCGATAGAAAATGATATAAACTGATTTTCGATCCGACGGTCGAATTGTTCAGGAATCAGCGAAGAAGCTAGTGGGACCCGCAACTTAAGTGAATAGTAACCCCTCATTCGGATTTTTCCACTGGCGAATGTCAGCCGATTCACTGTCTAGTGTCCGAATTTAACGGTCCAGGTAGTCGATTTTAACCGCTTCATCGTTCTAAGCGCAGTGGCGCTGACGAATTTTGCATTTGATGACTCTAATGCATCGTGATGCGAGCCACACAGTATAAATTACTGTATTTATTGGATCGAGAATTTATCGGGGCACCAACTCGAGAAACCAAATATGCTACTTGATAGGTTTCGTCGTGGTGGTGTCCGTTTTTCAGTTTGACAACCCGGTTATCTCGAAAAGCGTGAAATATGTGAAAATTCGCAATATTTTGCGATGAAGCCCTATATTTTATGTGTCAAATTGCTCCAAACTTGTCCTAGAGGGGCTTCTTTGTGATTTTGTTCTACAGTAAGGGACCCATGTGAAAATACAATGAGTTGAGGGACTAAATAGCAACTTGTTGCAAATTAGCCCTATAGCAACATAGGTTACCCTTGCAACCCTAGCCGCTTCATTCCTGTAACCGTAGCCTCCACCACGTCCTTCTCTCTCCCTCTGCTACCTCTCCCGCACAACTGCGCCGCCGGCCGCCGCCCCTAGTCGCCGGAAAAGCAAAAAGAAGCAAGGAGCATTCTTGATTCTCGGTTTGTGGGAAAAGAGAAGAACCCAAGCCCCTAGACTTGTGCCCAGGCCTCTCTGCGGTCATCTCTTACATCCAGAGGACAAGCCGGGGTGGCCCTGTGCACTGTCGTGGCCGCGCGCCGCCGGAGCCACCATCTCCTTCTTCCTCGGATCCGGCAAAGTGAGGTCTTTTTGTTCTTTATTCTTCTTGCAACTTAGACCTGTACAGTCTCTCTTTCATCTCCTGAGGATGCTCCTGGAGGAGCCGCAGCCTCGGAGAGCCGCCGGGTTGCCGGCCGGAGCAAGAACCCACCGGAACCCTAGATTTGCTCCGCCCCTTACTTACTTCTGATCCGATAATTTTGGCCGAGATAAAAGTTGTCCAGCACCTTCCTCTGGTGCTGTCCTTGCTCCCCACAAAAGTTAGGAAGATTTCGTTTGGTGTGGAATGCACAGCAACATGCCCTTGCTTCGGGCTATTGTGAGTCTCGGTCGAACTTGCTACTCCGGCGCCGGTGCCGCTCCTCGTCGCCGACCAAGGCCTCAGTTGCCTTCCTGCAGTCGAGAGGGACCCAAGGAAGCCCTTGCATCAGACCCATGCTGACTGGATGAATTTTCGCCATTAAAGGCCATTTGAAGCTTGGCCGGGGTTACACCACCGCCGCCGCCTCTCGGCGCCGGACACCTGCCCAGATGGCTTCACCAAGCCGAGACTGAGACAGTGGTGCATTTGCATGGGGCTCTGGGCCACTGCTCCGACATCCACCATTGTTGGTGCTTGGTGTGGCCACAAGCTCGGGCTCCGGCCACCCGCCGCTTTCTGACGCCGGAGTTGGTGCTGGTTGCACCTTGGGAACCCCATTTAGGCTTCCCATGCTGCTGCTTGCTCTTTGTCTGCTTCAAAACGCATAGCTTGTTGAGTTAGGAAAACTGCACTCAAGGTGTTTGTTAAAATGCTTGAAAGAGCTCCAACTTTGTTTTAGCTATTTGTAGACTACCCAATTGTGAGCCCTCGATTTCTACTGTCCTCATGAGCTTGATGGCCATCTTTGTTTCCAAGCTGAATGCTTGGTTAGTTGTATCTAGCAAACCGAACACGTATAGAGCAAGTTATGGCCACCTTGTTGCACCCACAATTTCCGGTAGCCACGGGCCTGCCCAAATATGAGCCTCTAAGTCCTTTCGACCTACTGAGCATAATGCTCACCCTAAATTTGTGTTTGGTCGAGTGTAAGTATAAAAAGGTGGCAATTTGAGCCTTTATGCATAGTAGTAGTGACCCGGAGTTGTTCTCGGGTTCCGCGTTGCTTCCAAATGGTGAGCATGGTGTCCAGCAAGTCGAGGGCCACCTGCTGGTGGTGTCGGTTCGTTAAAATAGCACTCCGAAATTAAATGCAAGTGAAAAAGGCATGAAATTGCATGCTTTTATGCAATTTGGTAAAACCCTAGGGGTCAATTTGTAATTGTAGCCTGGTAGGCTGCTGTAGACAGCGTGCACGTGGTCACTAAACCTTTCGTTAGAGATCCAACGGCTTTCGTTGAGCGGGATTCGGATATCGAACCGTAAATCGGCAAAATCGTCGGTTTAACGGCGATTCGGCGTTAATCACGCAATTCAAGAAATTGCGGTGATCAATTTGTGATGCCAAATATCCCTGGCTGTTCCCGGTGCTATTCCAAAGAGCCCGGTGATTTTAGTTCTTAGTTTGCAACTTCCGGAGCCAAAATGGGCTTCCCGGAAGTGTTTCAGTGGTTATGATACTGCCGGTGCACAGGATTACGCAGAGTCTGGTGTTAGGGCCTAAATTTCTTAAGTTAGACATTCTTGGGCAGCACGTGAAGTTTCACGAGTTTTGGTTATTGTTCAGCACAGATTAGGTCATAGTGGATCTATCGGCGGATTTCCGAAAATTTCGGAAGATTCCGGGACTTCCGCAAAGTTCCCCGTTTAGCTTGTCTGCACACAGTGTGTCAGTAGGTTGGGTATGTGTGAGATTCTATTTTCTGACCTGTGCATATGATTTAGGTTCCAGCAGTGAGCCGCCAGCTTGCGAGCCATCCAGCAGCCACCGTGATCATCTACATTGAGGTGGGTTTATCTTCGGTCCGGGCTTTATCAGGTTGGCCCTATGGGGTGCCGTGGTAGGTCGGACCCCTGTTTTTGGTGTAGCCCTGAACTATGCTTGAGCCTTTCTATTTGCTCTCACTCCAGCATTCATTGTGTATAGTTATATAGCATCGATCTTGCAGTTCAGTTCCCGATATGATTTCATGTTCAGCATTTAGTATATCTATATATACAGCTTGACATATGCCATGTTTGTTTGGTCATCAGCCTAGTTATAGTAGCATCTTCTGTTCTACGTTGCATGATAGAATAGGAGTACAGTCCTGCTATTCAGTTTTAGTTACAGCTCAGATATTCAGCTCTTGTTGCTCAGATATTCAGCTTTTGTTGCTCAGATTCATTTATTCAGCATCCATGATTATTACAGCTTTCAGCATCCCGACAGGAATTATCTGGCTCATTGCCGATTGTTCAGTTTCTTTGACTGTGAACTTGAGCATCAATCTTATGATCGCCATAGCACTAGCTGCTCATTTCACGTATGCCGTGGGATTGATCCCCCACAACGCGTTCTTTACCGGTGAAGTGGTCGATAGTGGCGACCCGTGAGCCCCAGGCTGCACATAGTGGACGAGAGTGGCGACACGTGTGCCCCTGAGTGCACCGATGGTGCCGAGTTATATGTCAGCCGAACGTGCCAGCTTTGGCATTGGTCTAGGTCCTCGTGACTGATGACGGTATTGATTGGGTACTTACAGTTATTATTATTCAGCACTTTCAGTTTACAGCATTATTATATACCAGCTTTGTTTATAGCATGATCATTTCCTGCTTACCAGATTTATCAGTTATAGCATGATCATTTCCTGCTTGTCAGATTTATCAGTTATAGCATGATCATTTCCTGCTTGTCAGATTTATCAGTTATAGCATGATCAATTACAGTCATGGGTACTCTGCTTTCCTTCCGTGATTATTAGCATTCCCTGTTTACAGCATTGATATTATTGATTATCATACTAGCTCTGCTCTATAGAATGATTGGCTACACCAAAAACAGGGGTCCGACCTACCACGGCACCCCATAGGGCCAACCTGATAAAGCCCGGACCGAAGATAAACCCACCTCAATGTAGATGATCACGGTGGCTGCTGGATGGCTCGCAAGCTGGCGGCTCACTGCTGGAACCTAAATCATATGCACAGGTCAGAAAATAGAATCTCACACATACCCAACCTACTGACACACTGTGTGCAGACAAGCTAAACGGGGAACTTTGCGGAAGTCCCGGAATCTTCCGAAATTTTCGGAAATCCGCCGATAGATCCACTATGACCTAATCTGTGCTGAACAATAACCAAAACTCGTGAAACTACACGTGCTGCCCAAGAATGTCTAACTTAAGACATTTAGGCCCTAACACCAGACTCTGGGTAATCCTGTGCACCGGCAGTATCATAACCACTGAAACACTTCCGGGAAGCCCATTTTGGCTCCGGAAGTTGCAAACTAAGAACTAAAATCACCGGGCTCTTTGGAATAGCACCGGGAACAGCCAGGGATATTTGGCATCACAAATTGATCACCGCAATTTCTTGAATTGCGTGATTAACGCCGAATCGCCGTTAAACCGACGATTTTGCCGATTTACGGTTCGATATCCGAATCCCGCTCAACGAAAGCCGTTGGATCTCTAACGAAAGGTTTAGTGACCACGTGCACGCTGTCTACAGCAGCCTACCAGGCTACAATTACAAATTGACCCCTAGGGTTTTACCAAATTGCATAAAAGCATGCAATTTCATGCCTTTTTCACTTGCATTTAATTTCGGAGTGCTATTTTAACGAACCGACACCACCAGCAGGTGGCCCTCGACTTGCTGGACACCATGCTCACCATTTGGAAGCAACGCGGAACCCGAGGACAACTCCGGGTCACTACTACTATGCATAAAGGCTCAAATTGCCACCTTTTTATACTTACACTCGACCAAACACAAATTTAGGGTGAGCATTATGCTCAGTAGGTCGAAAGGACTTAGAGGCTCACATTTGGGCAGGCCCGTGGCTACCGGAAATTGTGGGTGCAACAAGGTGGCCATAACTTGCTCTATACGTGTTCGGTTTGCTAGATACAACTAACCAAGCATTCAGCTTGGAAACAAAGATGGCCATCAAGCTCATGAGGACAGTAGAAATCGAGGGCTCACAATTGGGTAGTCTACAAATAGCTAAAACAAAGTTGGAGCTCTTTCAAGCATTTTAACAAACACCTTGAGTGCAGTTTTCCTAACTCAACAAGCTATGCGTTTTGAAGCAGACAAAGAGCAAGCAGCAGCATGGGAAGCCTAAATGGGGTTCCCAAGGTGCAACCAGCACCAACTCCGGCGTCAGAAAGCGGCGGGTGGCCGGAGCCCGAGCTTGTGGCCACACCAAGCACCAACAATGGTGGATGTCGGAGCAGTGGCCCAGAGCCCCATGCAAATGCACCACTGTCTCAGTCTCGGCTTGGTGAAGCCATCTGGGCAGGTGTCCGGCGCCGAGAGGCGGCGGCGGTGGTGTAACCCCGGCCAAGCTTCAAATGGCCTTTAATGGCGAAAATTCATCCAGTCAGCATGGGTCTGATGCAAGGGCTTCCTTGGGTCCCTCTCGACTGCAGGAAGGCAACTGAGGCCTTGGTCGGCGACGAGGAGCGGCACCGGCGCCGGAGTAGCAAGTTCGGCCGAGACTCACAATAGCCCGAAGCAAGGGCATGTTGCTGTGCATTCCACACCAAACCAAATCTTCCCAACTTTTGTGGGGAGCAAGGACAGCACCAGAGGAAGGTGCTGGACAACTTTTATCCCGGCCAAAACTATCGGATCAGAAGTAAGTAAGGGGCGGAGCAAATCTAGGGTTCCGGCGGGTTCTTGCTCCCGCCGGCAACCCGGCGGCTCTCCGAGGCCGCGGCTCCTCCAGGAGCATCCTCAGGAGATGAAAGAGAAACTGTACAGGTCTAAGTTGCAAGAAAAATAAAGAACAAAAAGACCTCACCTTTGTGGATCCAATGAAGAAGGAGATGGTGGCTCCGGCGGCGCGCGGCCACGACAGTGCACAGGGCCACCCCGGCTTGTCCTCTAGATGTAAGAGATGACCGCAGAGAGGCCTGGGCACAAGTCTAGGGGCTTGGGTTGCTTCTCTTCTCCCACAAACCGAGAATCAAGAATGCTCCTTGCTTTCTTTTGCTTTTCCGGCGACCAGGGGCGGCGGCCGGCGGCGCAGTTGTGCGGGAGAGGTAGCAGAGGGAGAGAGAAGGACGTGGTGGAAGCTACGGTTACAGGAATGAAGCGGCTAGGATTGCAAGAGTAACCTATGTTGCTATAGGGCTAATTTGCAACAAGTTGCTATTTAGTCCCTCAACTCATTGTATTTTCACATGGGTCCCTTACTGTAGAACAAAATCACAAAGAAGACCCTCTAGCACAAGTTTGGAGCAATTTGACACATAAAATATAGGGCTTCATCGCAAAATATTGCGAATTTTCACATATTTCACGCTTTTCGAGATAACCGGGTTGTCAAACTGAAAAACGGACGCCACCACAACGTCCGGCTCGACGAAACCTATAAAGTAGCATATTTGGTTTCTCGAGTTGGTGCCCCGATAAATTCTCGATCCAATAAATACAGTAATTTATACTGTGTGGCTCGCATCACGATGCATTAGAGTCATCAAATGCAAAATTCGTCAGCGCCACTGCGCTTAGAAGGATGAAGCGGTTAAAATCGACTACCTGGACCGTTAAATTCGGACACCAGACAGTGAATCGGCTGACGTTCGTCAGTGGAAAAATCCGAATCAGGGGTTACTATTCACTTAAGTTGCGGGTCCCACTAGCTTCTTCGCTGATTCCTGAACAATCCGACCGTCGGATCGAAAATCAGTTTATATCATTTTCTATCGATTCGACGAGACAGTCACACTGGCAATTTCAGATTTTCGATATCCCACTCGGATCTGAAAGGCAAAAATAGTGCTCCATAAACTGTGCAATTTGCACACCGGTATACAACCACATAGGTTTATTTTGCATTTCCTTATTCATATTGACATTTGAATTCTTCAACTTCAAATTTGAATTTCTAGAGTACTACATTACCCCCTCCTTATTAGAAGTTTCGTCCCCGAAACTTAACTACAGTAGGCTATCGAACAGTACATTAACACCGGGTGCCAGACTAACACTACACGGCGACAATCAGTCGTGGTAAATCTACACTGTCCAAGTCCATCCCAGTGACAATCAGTCACACCAAAACAACTAAAAACTATACACGTGCATGATAATACCAATATTAGTGCATAATATAAAGCTTACCACTTAGCAACACACCTGTCAAGTCTACTACTGGTGGATCATCTGGAGCAGTCAGGGCATACACTCGCCCTCCAGAACTCTGACGTGTCCCACCAGACTGATGAGAAGGCGAAGATCGGCCATGGGAAGACGTGCTCGGTGCAGGACTCTGCCGTGGAGCAGAAACGGCTAAAGCAAAAACAGTGGACTGAGCTGGTTCAGATCTCTGAGGGCAATTCGCCACAATGTTCCCGGCCTGGCCACACTTGTAGCAACGGCCATGGCGCTGATCACAAGTAATTGCCCGGTGTGGTCCACCACAAAATACACACGGTCGCGGAGTCCGCTGATGACTGCCAGCAGAAGCACTCGCAGTCCTATCCTGGGGTCGAGGATATCTGGGTGGCTTCCCGCTGCTCGAGGCTCCACCTCCGACTCCAGGAAACGATCTCTTCTTCCCCTTGCCTTTCTCTGAAGCCTGTCGCTCAGCACGAGAGGCTACTATGCCTCCACAGAAAGGGCACGGTTGACGCAGACCCGATACATCCGGATGTCCAAGGAGGAGAGAAGTCGCCTGATCTCAGGTCGCAGCCCTTGGGAGAAGAGCCGGATCTTGCATTGCTCATCCCGCACCGCCTGCGGAACCAAAGCACAAACACGGGAGAACTCCCGCTCATAATCCCGTACAGTGCAGTCTCCCTGATGCATAGTCTCCAACTGCCGTTCTAGTCCCTGCTTCGTCACATCATTCAGATAGCGGTCATATATTGCATCCTTGAAGACTTGCCACGGGGGTTCAGGAATTCCCCCGTACTGGTCTCTCAAAATCTTAGACCACCACTGATCCGCCTCACCCTCGAGGCAGTGTGCAGCTAAGTGTATACGGTCACGGTCCTCTGTGTATACATCTCTGAAGAGCTTCTCCATGCGCAGCACCCACTTTTCGATAGCCCAATCATCATCAGTGGCGCCATCAAAGGTATGTGGCTGAAACTTCTTAAACTCCATCAGGACCGCCTTCGCTCGGGCCCTTTCAGCCTGAGCCGCATCCTCTGTAGCGGCAGGCGTCGTCGGCCGAGAAGAGGTCCTGGCAGCAGCAACCGGTGGGTCGCTAACGGTAGCAGCAGCAGCCCCAGAAGTAGTGGCAGTCGCCGGGGCTGTCGCTACCGGTGGCGCTGGGGCAGCAGGAGGTATAACTGGCTCCTCAGGTACTGGCTCAGGTGGCTGAACAGGTGGCGGGGCAGGTGTAGCATGAACAGCAGCCTGCTGCTGTACAAGCTGCTGAACCACAGCGGTCAGTGCAGTAATCTGGTCCTGCATCTGCTGAAATATATCGGAGCCTTCCGGCTCCCTTGGCACTCTGGGAGGTCAGCCGACACCTCGGCCTCTGCCTGTACCTCGCCCATCATCACCACCATGACGCCTAGGTCGAGCCATAACTGAAACACAACAACCAGGTTAGGATATACTCAAATAGTGATAAAGACACTTGAGCTCCTAACCCCAGGAACAACATACATCCCCGCGCACTCACGTCAGACTCAGTCATCCTAGGGCTCAATCCTAACCATTTCCTAAGTATCTTACATTTGGTATCAGAGACAATAACCAGCCGGAAATGTGCGGCGAGTCTCGGCTGAGTCTGAGTCTAGATAACAGGGCTAGCGAGATGAGTCTCACATCGCCTGGTGATCTTGGACTGCTGTGTGTGTGTGTGTTTGGGCTGACGAGGACGTCAGGCCTTAACGGGGGAGTCTGTGACGCCCCCAATAGTCCCACATTGGATGTGGATGGAATTGTGAGTGGGTTTATATGAGACATGGACACTAGTAATAATAACTGAGCTTAAGCATTTTGGGCTGTGGTTTGGGCCCAACGAGTTATTATTGCTAGTGGGCCGGGTCGTTACAGTCGTGCTGTAGCCCGGCCCGTTTTACATCCCTAGTTAGGATAATAGTGGTCCCCTAGGGTTGAGAGGGTGGTTGGTGAAATAGCACAATCTGAGTAAAATTGGTTAAAGAGATAGATCTAACGGTGGAAAACTTACAAGCACCAAGTGATTGGTGCTTTTAAAAGCAACATAGCCAGACTCTCTAATATATATATATATATATCATATTAGACGATCAAACATATAGAGATGCATATCAGTTATAACTGCAAGACACCTTAAGGAGATACCTAGTGGCATGGATTTCAAATTGCTCTTTACAGCGGAAGGGAAGTTGCGTATTAGAGGCTAGATGGGCCTAATTAGGCATAAGATTCTACTCTCTAGGAAATTCTATGCTTTACACTAAGTCGCAATCTTGAACCTTACTTAGTGTACATGTTTGATATGACATCTGATACCTAATAGGTTGTTTCATAATGAAAATTGCTCGTGAAACAAGTTCTTTCTTTCATGTTTGAGAGTTACCATCCTTTACTAACAGATGAACCACAATACAAACTTTGTTTAAGTTTTACAGCTTCAGAGATTTGAAAGCCAAGCTAGCTAAACTTAAATTGCTCTTCATTATCTAATACAAAATTCCAACTTGTAAATATTTCCTCCAATAATTTCCAAACCAGTTACAACTTACAACTATATATAGGCAAACCAATCAATTATATTTAAACATAAAATCAATCTTCACATATTTTCATAAATTACCTTCACTAGACAAAAGGTTTGAATAGGCATTCGAAAATGAATATCATTCAAAACCCATCATCATTAGGTTAAAGCTAGAGTTGATTTATACTAGATAAGGTCCATACAGCAGGAAAAAAAAGAGTTAAATAGACAACATAATTTGTAGAAAATCTAAAGAATAAGACTTTGGCACTGGGTAAGCCAGCTGAGGCGATTTCTAATGAAAAGACCACTAATATTTTAAACACTAAACATGTCTTTCTGTCTAAAAGTCAGTGCTTTGCAATTAACAGAATGAGTTCATTTCATGAAACAAATTATGCATGTTGAGTATAAAAGATAACAATCCTGTTCTCCAGCAACTTAAGCTTTTCAAGGCAAATGTTTGCTTCATGTGGTACCAGGAGGTTTTGATTCAAATTTTCCCAGACTCACTAGTCTCATCAAATTTCCTCTGTTTATATAAAAAATTCGCATGCTGAGCTAATAGCCAAAAGTTATGGCGGTTTCAACCAAAAACTAAAATAAAAGTTGAGCTACTAGCCATAGATTTTTATTCTAAGGTTTTGTTCGGATGCATGAACATCTTATTCAGTATATTTCTTTTAGGGATAATTGCCTGTGTACCCCTGTAATATGATGAAATATCTGATTTACCCTTCTTATTTTTTTCTTTCAAATATACCCCTAATACGTTCCACATTTTTTCTGATATACCCCTATTTTGAGGGTATATCAGAAAGAATTTGGATTTTTAGAAGGGTATATTAGAGAGCAGATTTTTTTAGGAGTAGATATGAAAGTTGGGAACTTAATAGGAGTATATAGGCAATTGCCCCTTTCTTTTATTCGCTTACCATATTCAGCCGACTGGCGTACTATATTCAGCCTTTCAGTCACTTTTTTTTCTCCGAATAAAATAAATCATCTTTTTGGTAAAATAGTACATGAATAACAAGGCTTTTCAAGGATGAAAAGTCAAACTTCTTTTTTTTAATAATACAGCAAAATCTCCGTACTGAATAAATCATGATTTGACAACTTATTCTGCCGTTCATCCAACAGTTCAGGGATCTAATTCAAAATGATCTCCATACATTTTCACCCAAGATAATGTAATGAAGCATGCATTGTAAAACAACACCATTCCAATGTAGAGAGAAGGAGATAGAGCTTTTCACTCATTTTTTACCTATGATAGTCATAATCCCCAATGAAACATGTACTCAGCAATCAAAAGGAGCACAACACCACTCCAATGTCGATCGAGAGAGAGAGAGAGAGAGAGAGAGAGAGAGAGAGAGAGAGAGAGAGAGAGAGAGAGGAGGGACCTGGGCAAAGGAGTACATGAGGCTGGTGCTGAGGGATCGAGGAGCCGACCATGAGTGGATCACCTCCACCTCCACCTCCACTTCCCGCACCTCCCCCTCCATTCTCGGCCGCAGCGAGAACGGGGAAGCGATCAGATTGTTGGGGTTTGCTGGGAGAGGGAGAGAGATCACATCACCCAAAAAGAGTATGAAGTTTGATGGGATGGGGGGAGGGGTGACGGAAGGGCAATAGGTTAATTAATTATATTATATATTAGATATTTCTTTATGTGGTTTTGCCTTTTTCAATATTATCTTTATCGGCCGGTCTGGACACGTTGGACCGGAAATCGGCGGTTCAACCTAAAAACGAAACAAGCAACGGGCTAGCGACGCAGACTTATTTGTCTTCTTCTTCTTCTCTCTCTCTCTCTCTCTTTTATTTATTTTATTTTTTTTTTTTTTTTTTTTTTTTTGTTTTTCAGTGTAAAATTTAATTTGTAATTTATTATAAGCTAAATTATAAAAAATTCTCATATAAATTTTTTTAATTTTTTTATTTTTAAATATATATATTTTATTTTTTTCTAATTACGGAATTATGCACTTACCTTCCTCTATCGTCATCATTCCGTTAGTGGTTGAAAGATTGACACTGTTGATGAGCAAGTCTCAGTTCTAATGCGATAATACTGCAACACATCAAATATGGTCATAGAATCACTTACGAAACGATGACGGTAAAAAATAAGTACAAAATTTCATAATTAGGAAGGGACAAAGTATAGATTTTTAAAAGTCGGAAGAAAAATAAAAAAGTGAAATTTTACAAACAGATTTTCTGTAATTTAGCCTTTAGTGTATTTTTATTTGGTGGCCATTATACTTATTCACTACTCTCTAGGTATTTAATAAATTCTATTTAAATTTTAGAATTTTTATAACTCACAATTGGTATCATAGTAGAACTTAATTTTTTTCTATCATGATGAATGAAGGTGATAATATTGACTAATTATGCTTACTGAAAAGTCCCGATGAGAATCTTCCTCATCGTAATTGATGAGCGAGTATGGCAAACCGTGAAATTCGGTTGGAAGCATCAAACAAAAGTGGTTGAAAATGTTACTATTTCTAAATTTCAAACTAAATGATTAAATGATGAGATCGAAAAATTGTCCTACACTGGAAAAGATATTAAAGCTTTATTCAATGCATTTGTTCTGATCGAGTTCACACGTGTTTCTGTGTGTGAAACGACGAAAGATATCTAGAATATATTACAAGTTACACATGAGGGAACAAGTCTAATAAAAATACAAAAACTCCATATACTTACAAACCAATTTGATTTAATTCGAATGGAGAAATATGAATCTTTTACTAACTGATATACTAAACTTCAAAATATAATTAATATATGTGCTAATTTGGGTGAGAAAATTTCAGAGTATAAAATTATAAGAAAAAAAAATTCGAACTCTTCTGGAAAGCTTTAGGGTGAAGGTTGCTGCAATCGAAACTGTTAATCATCTGAATAAGTATAACGACCCGGCCCACTAGCAATAATAACTCGTTGGACCCAAACCACAGCCCAAAATGCTTAAGCCCAGTTATTATTACTAGTGTCCATGTCTCATATAAACCCAATCACAATTCCATCCACATCCGATGTGGGACTATTGGGGGCATCACATTGGATCAGCTTAAACGGGGGGAGTCTGTGACGCCCCCAATAGTCCCACATCGGATGTGGATGGATTTGTGATTGGGTTTATATGAGACATGGACACTAGTAATAATAACTGGGCTTAAGCATTTTGGGTTGTGGTTTGGACCCAACGAGTTATTATTGCTAGTGGGCATATATTTGGTATCAGAGCTAATAATCAGCCGGAAGTGTGTGATGAGTCTCGGCTGAGTCTGGGTCCAGATGACAGGGCTAGCGAGACAAGTTTCACATCGCCTGGTGATCTTGGGCTGCTGTGTGTGTGTTTGGGCTGACGAGGACGTCAGGCCTAAACGGGGGGAGTCTGTGACGCCCCCAATAGTCCCACATCAGATGTGGATGGATTTGTGATTGGGTTTATATGAGACATGGACACTAGTAATAACTGGGCTTAAGCATTTTGGGCTGTGATTTGGGCCCAACGAGTTATTATTGCTAGTGGGCCGGGTCGTTACAATAAGAGTAGAAGAATTAGTAGATGCTTTACAAACGTATGAAATGACTTTTCATTCTGATTTTTTTTCTTCAAAGTCTTCTTCTAAATATACAAGTGCTGCACTCAAATCTACTAAGGAAGAATATAGTAGCTCGGATTTCGACGATGAAATTTCTCTGGCTGATTTTGAACAACAATTGGCGCGTCTTACAAAAAAAATTCTATCGAAATTTTCAAAAGAACAAAACAAATAGATCTGCATCTACAAAACAGAAAACTTCATCAAAAGGATCTTCGAGTTCTAATTTTTTTAAAGCCATGAAACTTGCAAAAGCTTCTAAAGAATATGATGAATTCGAAGGAAAAATCTAATGTTACAAATGCAAAGGTTGCGGTCATATTTCAGCGGATTGTCCCACTAAGAAATCATATAAAAAGAAGGCTATGCAAGTAAAAACTTGGGACGATTTCAACTTTTGATGAATTGACCTCAAGTGATGAAGAAAAGAATGACATTGTTGCTTTATTTTCTCATACTTCTTTAGTTCTCTCTTCAGTTGTTTGATTGTCATCTATTATTTCTGGCTCTACTTCTTTTTTTTTGTGCATGAAACAATATCGAATGGCGGCAACGAGAGTCAAGGGGAGTCGAATGATAAAGATCTTGCGGAAGCGTATCAACAACTTCTTAAGAAATCAAATAAAATGGCTAAGCATAATAAGTTGAAAAAATATCTAATTAACTAGAAGACGAAGACAGAACTTGAATATTTCATCTAAAGTTCTTGAGGAGAAACGAGAATCAATATTGAAGAATAGTGGAATCCTCCCAGAGAAACTGGACCGATCGGAAATAGTGGTTAAGTCATATCTAAATAAGATTGGTTTTCTGAAAGAACAATTCAAGAAAATTCATGATGCCAACTAAGTTTTTACCAAATAAGTCAGTTAACTCAAATATGACATACAAAAATTCTCATTCGGTTCTAAGAAATTTGATTGTATGCTCAGATTGGGTCAAACAAATAAACTTGATCTTGAATTTGAAAGTACATATATTGAGAAGGTATATCATTCTACATATACTATGTCAACTGAATTGAAGGATAAAATCTGTCATAAATGTGAAATTAAAGGTCACATTTGTTGGACCTGCCCAAAATGAAAAGGACCCAACATGGTCCATCTTCGGCCTGCACAAAAAAGAAAAAAAAAAATAGAATAAAAAGAATAAAGAAAAGAAAATAGAGAAGAGGAACAGTGCAATCCTCTTCCCATCTTCCCCACCAGATCCCGTAGATCTCGCATGCGCCCATCCCATTAGTCATGCCGTCGCGAGATACGTCGTTCACTGTCACGTCTAGCATATCTGAAGTTCCCTCGAATCCCGCGCATGTCATCGTCGTCGCTGGAAATCCCACAATTTGTGTCGGCTCGCCGCTCCAAAAATTTCCCAAACATCATGTGATTTGCGTTGCTCACTGCTCCAAAAAAATCCCGAAAATCGTGTGATTTGCGTCGCTAACCACTCCGAAGATCCCAGAAAGCCCGCGAGTCCCATCGCAATCGCCGTACGTAGATCTCGCGGATCTAGCTGTGGATTGCGCCAAGCCCTTTGGTCGTTGTCAAGTTCCGGCAGAGATCCGGAGATTTGGGGTCCTCGAAACCTTATAAAAGGGCATCAAATGGGAGGCACACCAGAGAGGGATCCACCCACACATATACATCCATCCACAACCACCCCATCCACATTCACAGAGAAGAAAAGGTAGTAGTAGTAGTAACAGGGGAAGGAGAAAAAGAAGATATAAAAAAAAAAAAAAAAAATGCAAAAGAAGGAGGAGTGTAAAAAAAAGAACAAAAAAAAAAGAATAGAAATTAAAAAAAGCTTAGCCCTCATGTTCATCTTGTGCTTGACTTCATTGCTTCCGCCGCCGACGACGAAGCATGCGCTAATCCGAAGAAGCCGCGTCCACCTCGTGAGCAAAGGCTAAAGAGCAGGGTGAAGCAACCTGTCTCTTGGATACATACAAGTGTACCCCAAACTACATTCATTAGTAAATTTCATGATTAACTGTTGTTTAAATCACATGCTATGGTAGGTTTTGTTAGGTATAGACATATGTGACTTTTTTTTATTACTGTTAATATCCTTTATATATATATATATATATATATATATATATATATATATATATATATATATATATATATTAAGTTTGTCTTTAGAGTTCATAGTATCTGGTGTCTTTCACTTAGATAAATAAGAAAAATATTTTAACTATAGAAGCTATATACCTGTTTAGCTTTATATTTTAATTTTGTTGCTTCTAGTTTTGTTATATACACATTTTTTTTTCTTCTTTTTCAACTCAGATAGACTTTAAATATGACTACATTACTCAACATTCTTATCTAACTAATTAGAGCATGGATATTTTAATCATGATCAGTTTAATCGGAGGTGGCCCAAATGTAACTAGAGGGCGTAATTAATCGGATACCTGCAGGTATCCAGAAAGCAATGAACCCCTTAATCTCTGATTCTAAATCTTTTAAACTATCTATATATTTATCGCGAAAAAAAAATTATATATGTAGTCAAGAAAAATATATATGTAATTAAGAAGACATGCCCTAGAAATGAAAAGAGAATTTAATTGGTATCTTCTAAACATCAGTCGACATCTATTTCTATTCGACAACCTTTACTGTAGTGTCCCAGTTTTTCCCTGTGTTTTTCCCCTGTTTCGGGGTGTGGAACACCTGTTAGTGGTGTGTGGGGCCCCAACATGTCAAAGTGATGTGTTGTTTGGACTCAAAGAGGATTTGGGAGCATGCCTGACCTTCGGCTGCCCTTACCGAATTTTAGAAGTGGAATTAGGCTAATCGGAGGCCGTATTTGGATTCAGCGCGGAAAAACGCTTGAAAACGGTTATTTACTTATTTAATTTGGAGTCCGGATGCCCAAAAACGGACCCCCGGAAGTTTTCTGCGCGAAATAGTGCATGGGAGGACCTGTGGACCGGTCAGGGACACGTGGCGGCCTCTGATTGGGCCGGCGCACGCCTCCGGTCCACGGATTGGGCCGCCGGTGCACGGTGGACCGGCGGGCCACGTGGCGGCACGCGGTTGGGCCGGTGCAAGGCGCGCGGCGCACGGGAGGGTGCGCGGGCAGCGCGGTGCACGGTGAACCGGGGCGCGCCACGTGGCGGCCCCGGGTTGGCTGGCCCACGTGCGCGTGGCGCACGCAGCAGCGCGCGGGGCGGCCGTACGCGCACGCGGGGCGGCCGTTGACTGACCGCCCCCGTGTCGGACGCGGCGCCGCCCCACGTGGCGCCACGCCAGTGGCTGGCGCCGCACGCGGTTTGACCGGGGGACGGGGGCACGTGGCGCTTCCCCGTTGGGCCCGCACGGCTGCCGCCTGTTCGGCGGACACGTGTCGGGCCCTGGGCCGGGTCGGACGGGCGGTCGGACGCGGCTGGATCCCGTGTGCGGGCCGGGTTGGGTTGGGCCGCACTGTGCGCGCCCGGAAACCCTTGGGCCGGGCCGCACTGTAGCCGCCCGAATGTGGGCCTGGGCACTGTTCACGCCCGGAAAATGGGACACAACGGTCATTTCCGGAAAAGATTTTTTGGGCCTATATAAAGGCCTCCCCTCCCCTCTTTTCTGCCATTTTCCGAGTGATAGAGAGAGAACCAGAGAGAGGCCATTGAAGAGAAGTTTTTCCTCTCACTTTTTTCTACCTCGTGGTGCGTTCTCAGATTTTCGGGAAGATCGACAGCGGCGTTCCGGATTTTACAGTGTGCCTCGGTTTTCCCCCATTTCGGCCCGTTATCGTCGCTTTTCAGTCCGAGGAGTCCCCTGCGCAGTACAGGAGTCCGATTTCGACGATTTCTTCGCCAGTGTGTTCCTAAGAGGTAGGGCTTCGTTTTTCGTGTTGATGGTTTCTCCGGATTCCGATTTCTTGGCACGTTTCCCGAGGTGTTTTGACCCCCTATTTTGCTGTTTGGATTTTTGGACAGCGGCAACTTCGTCGATTTGTTTCTCAGCGTAGGAATATCGGATCGAGGCGATTCAAGAGTCGATTTTGGGTGATTTTTCGCGAGGAACGCAACCGTGATTTTTCTGGGATTTTAGGAGCTCGGGACAGAGGTGAAAATTCCTCGTTTTGCGTGCTGATTTTTAAAACAGCAAATGTGTGTTGGAAACTGGTATATTTACACCGTGTACACTTATGTGATGTTGTAGGACATTGTGGCAGCTGACAGTGTGTTTAGAGGACAGCGGGTATTTTCTGGGTACTTTGTACACGCTTTTCGAGGTGGGTGGTTGCGTATCCCTCTTTGTTGATTTGCACACTAGGAATAAAAGAGTTCCCAATTATACATGTGATAGTTATCTTGTGGTGTATGAACCTATTGTATTCGACCCCTAAATTAATTTAGTAGCTTCGATGTGATAAATCTGGGACAAGGAAATTGGACAATTGCTATATCGTGAACCGCATGCAATTTAGTAACCCAACAATATTTTTAAAATAGTGTTAAAAGTATTCTTCACATGAAACTTAGTTCCTTCCTAAATGTTTTTAAAAGAGAACACTTGCATGCTCATTGGACAACTAGTTAAGCCACTATTTTATTGCAGCACGATATTATGGGATTTGACTTAGGAGAAAACATCTGTTATTGTTACTCTACTCTATCGATGCATGATGCTCGAGTCTGATCGGGATTTTGGAGATAGTATTGCTTGGGACAGTTTGGACATGTCTTAGGGCATTGTGGGGCATAGTGGCAACCGCGGATGTTAGGCGGTTGACCAGATGTTTTTACTTTATCAGATCGGGGTCTATGGGTTCAGCGGTAGCCGCGGATTTTGGGCGGTTGACCGGGTGTTATTATCACACCAGATTGGGAATTGGGGTTGCATTAGTGGATGAAGTATTCCCACTTTGATCATGGTCATGATCCAGTCCTGCTATTATGAGACATCGGTTACAGAGATGATTGATACAGAGATACTTTACTCGTGTGGGTCGCTCCCCTCGAGTGCCACTCCGGAGTAGGCTTTTAGACCGTGACGGGTGCCGGTCAGTTGGTGAGTTGTGAGTGATGACAGAGCAGGCAGTGCCAGTATTTTCTGGCCCATTGATTGGGTTTTCTTTGGGCAGTCAGCTTTATAGTTGCATCTATACAGTCATCTTTTGGCACTGCATTTAGAGGCATAGTAGTGGTAGTTTCTTTTCAGCAGCTTTATTGCATACCACTGTTCTTTCCTTTTTGCCTCTTTATTCCTAGTGGGTGCGTCAGCATCAGAGGTTTTTACCCACTAGGGGAGGCTACTGGTTTATCTAGTAGTTCTCACCCCCATTGTTGTTTCTTGTTCTTTCTTTTCCTTTGTTTTGCAGAGTCATCTGTGGGAGCTGCTGGGCCTTCAGCGGCAGATCGAGGTAAGAGGATTGCGGACTAGCTAGATCATCTACCCCGACTGTGAGAGTAGCTGGACTTTTATTGTACCCCTTTTGTATCTCAGACTACAGTAGTTTACTTTTGGGTCTGGCTGTGGCCAGCTGGTTGTATTATTTTGGTGAGCTGGGAGTTTATTGTACTTTATTTCAGCTTGTATCATATTTTCAGTCTGAGATTACTTTTAGTTCTTTTAGTTCAGCTCTGTTTATGCTCTTTTATTATGTATTATCTATCTGAGCAGGTTACCAGCGCTTCGTGTACATGGAAAATTCTGTGTGCACGGCGGATCTGTTGGCGGGCCCGGGTTCTGGTTTACACCCGGGGCGTGACAGATTAAGTTGGTATCAGAGCTTAGGGATAGGTCAGTTGGGACTTAGGAAACCCTAGGCTTTTGGCAGACCCTAGGATGATAGGGCGTGAGAGGCGTGACACTTCGCGAAAGTCGTTGATTTATTTATTGGACTCTTCCAGTGAGTGAAGAGGGATCGACATACCCAATTTCTGGTGGACAGTTATGTTGGCTGCAGACAACATAAAGTCGCAGAAATAGGGGGATGTCTTTGACTTTCGCTAGATTGGGTCGTGTGGGGTTATGTTACTGATTTGTGATTTCTTGTGGCAGGATGCCTCCCCGACGTCGGATTCTCACTCGGGGTGTCCCTTACCCCCTGTTGAGCCAGAGCAGCCTACACCCCCCGAGCTTACTGAGTTGAGGGCCTTGGTGGCCCAATTGGCGGAGGGTCAGCGCCGCCAGGAGCAGAGGATTGATCAGCTGCTTGCCCAGAGAGAGGCACCACCCCCAGCTGTTCCTGAGGCCTTGTGCCTCCTGTTGCACCTTTTGTGCCGTCAGCGCCATCTTCGAGTAGCGGGGCTCCTGGAGCTATTCAGCCTTTGACTGCGGAGGAGGAGCAGGATTTTGCTGACAAACTCTCCCAGTTTGTTAAGCGGGGACCACCTAGATTCTCAGGGCGGGATGCTCAGCCCCGGGCTGTTGGGATATGGCTTTCTGCGATGGAGAAGCTTTTTCGGGACTTCTTCATCGACCCGAAGTATCGAGTGCACATGGCGGTGCACTGTTTGGACGGAGATGCTGATTTTTGGTGGCAGCGAGTTGAGCCACTGGAGTTCCGGATCACTCGGCAGTTACCTTGGGAGGAGTTCAAACGGATGGTGTTGGACACCTATTTTTCTACCAGTGTGAAGAAGAAGTTGGAGGACGATTTGAAGAATCTGCAGCAGGGCGATCGACCGGCCCATGCCTATTTTCAGGAGTTCAGGGAGTTGCTGAACTGTGTGCCCTACGTCGCTCGTGACGGTCCGCACCAGGTTGAGTTGTTCGAGGGAGGCCTTCGTCCAGAGATTTACCCACTTGTGCATGCTCAGAGATTTCAGACCTGGAGGCAGCCGCAGAGCATGCACAGTGGGTGGAGAGAGGTGATCAGGTGGTGGCCAGACGGAGGGCCGCGGTCGCGCAGGGTTCCGACAGGAAGCGACCAGCCCAGGATGAGGGGGGACAGGCCAGTACTTGGAGGCCGCCCCGACCGCCACCGCCTCAGTTCTCGGGCCGTGGGCGTTCGGAGCGGCGAGGGCCTGGTGGATCCCAGAGGCCCCAGCAGCAGCAGCAGCAGCAGCAGAGATCGCAGTCGTCGCAGCGCGGATCTCAGCGGCAGCCACAGCGACAGCGACAGTCTCAGCAGCAGCAGTCCCGACAGTCACGGGCCCCCAGCAGTTGTATTTTCTGTGGAGGTCCGCACTTCCCCGGCACTTGCGACCAGCGGTGGGGTCGCTGCTACGGATGTGGACAGCCAGGGCACATTCGAGCTGCGTGCCCCTTTTCGACCTCAGCCGCCCCTTCTTCAGCATCTGCCCCAGCATCATCGCAGCAGCGGTCGACGGCTCAGCGGCCTTATGCTCCAGCGAGCAGGCCATCTTCTTCCCATCCCACAGATTATCGCCCTCCAGCTCAGAGTGGGCGAGTGTATGCTGCACAGGTAGAGGATTCTTCAGCAGCAGACCATGTGGTGGCAGGTATCACTTTACTTTCTGGCATTAGGACTCGCACCTTATTTGATACTGGAGCATCGCATTCTTTCATTAGTAGATCTTTTGCATCATTACATGGGTTAGAGGTAGGACTTTTGCCACGTGCACGAGAGGTACAGATTCCCGATCACACTTTGCACGTGGAGGAGTGTTGTTGGTCCTGCCCGATGCAGATCGAGTCCTGGATTATGCCAGCAGACCTGTTGGTCTTGAGACAGCTGCAGGATTTTGATGTGGTTCTCGGGATGGACTGGCTGGCTCGGTATTTCGCGACTATTGATTGTGCCGAGAGGACTGTCACTTTTAGAGAGCCAGGCCAGGAGGTGTTTGTATATCGGGGATGTCAGAGTGCTTTCTTTGCCTCTATGGTTTCGACTTCCCGAGCGAGGCGGATGATTCATCGAGGATGTGTAGCCTTTTTGGCTAGTGTTGTTGAGGGGCCTACGGCGGCACCGGGACTCGGGGATATTCCTATTGTCCGCGAGTTTCCGGATGTTTTCCACCTGAGCTGACTAGTATGCCGCCAGACAGAGAGATTGAGTTTGTGATTGACGTAGTTCCAGGAACTGCGCCAATCTCTAAGGCTCCTTATCGGATGGCACCGGCTGAGCTGAGAGAGCTTAAAGCACAGTTGCAAGACTTGATGGATAAGGGTTTCATTAGACCCAGTGTGTCGCCCTGGGGAGCGCCGGTGCTATTCGTGAAGAAGAAAGATGGGTCACTTAGACTGTGTGTGGACTATAGGGAGCTGAATAAAGTGACCATCAAGAACAAGTACCCTCTGCCGCGCATCGATGATCTCTTTGATCAGCTGCAAGGGTCTTGTGTCTTTTCCAAGATTGATCTACAGTCTGGTTACCACCAACTGAAGGTGAAGGCCGAGGATATTCCTAAGACTGCTTTCAGATCACGGTACGGGCATTATGAGTTTACAGTTATGCCGTTTGGATTGACTAATGCCCCTGCCGCCTTTATGGACTTGATGAACAGGATATTTCGGCCATTTCTGGATCGCTTTGTGGTGGTGTTCATAGATGATATCCTGGTTACTCCCGGAGCGAGGCCGAGCATGAGGAGCACTTGAGGACTGTGCTACAACTTCTGCGGGAGAAGAAGTTGTATGCCAAGCTGGTGAAGTGCGAGTTTTGGCTTCGGGAGGTAGCTTTCTTGGGCCATGTGATTTCCGCCGCCGGTGTAGCTGTAGACCCGGCGAAGATTGAGGCAGTTCGTGATTGGCCCCGACCGACGACTGTATCAGAGGTGCGCAGCTTCATGGGATTAGCTGGTTATTATCGTCGGTTTGTGGAAGGCTTTGCGAAGCTTTCCACACCCCTCACTCGGTTGACGCGTAAAGGAGTTAAGTTTATCTGGAGTGAGGACTGCCAGAAGAGCTTCGAGGAGCTGAAGGACAGACTGATGACTGCTCCTATCCTTTCCCTCCCTGTTATGGGGAAAGGATATGTGATCTACAGTGACGCATCGCACAGTGGACTTGGTTGCGTGTTGATGCAGGAAGGGAGGGTAATTGCTTATGCATCGAGACAGCTCAAGGATTACGAGAAGAATTACCCTACCCACGACTTAGAGCTCGCTGCCGTGGTGTTTGCACTGAAGCTTTGGCGCCATTACCTGTATGGGGAGCATTGTGAGATCTACACCGACCACAAGAGCTTAAAGTATCTGTTCACACAGAAGGAGCTTAATTTGAGGCAGCGCAGGTGGTTAGAGCTACTAAAGGATTATGATGTGGATATCCTTTACCACCCAGGCAAGGCTAACGTGGTCGCTGATGCATTGAGCCGAAGAGCAGTACAGAGTTTGTCTATGTTGATCACAGACCAGGCGCCCCTATTGGAGGAGATGAGACGGCTCGAGATAGAGGTTGTGTCCCCTGGGGTCTCTGCTAGACTGACGTCATTAGTCGTGCAGCCCACTCTGCTGGACAGGATCAGGGAGAAACAGAGTGAGGACCCCCACTTGACCAGGATTCGAGATCAGCTTCCGAGTGATCAGTCAGGGGACTTTACTGTGGATGCTGCGGGAGTACTGAGGTACAGGGACCGAGCATGTGTGCCAGTGGATGCTGAGATCAGAGAGCAGATATTGGGAGAGGCCCATTATACACCTTATACCCTTCATCCTGGGGGGACTAAGATGTATAAGGACCTCAAGGCACATTTTTGGTGGAATGGCATGAAGAGGGATGTCGGGAGATTTGTGGCCCAGTGTTTAACTTGTCAGCAGGTAAAAGCCGAGCATCGGGTGCCAGCTGGCAAGTTACAAAGTCTCCCAATCCCTGAGTGGAAATGGGACCACATTACGATGGATTTCGTGGTCGGATTGCCGAGGGCACAGGGCGGAGCAGATGCTATCTGGGTAGTTGTGGATCGACTTACTAAGTCAGCGCACTTTTTGCCTATGCAGACTACTTGGCCACTCGATCGACTAGCCCAGCTATACCTTGATGAGATTGTGAGATTGCATGGAGTACCCGCCTCCATTGTGTCAGATAGAGATCCGAGGTTTGCCTCACGTTTTTGGGGAGTTTGCAGACCGCGATGGGGACTCAGCTCAGATTCAGTACAGCTTTTCATCCCCAGACTGATGGGCAGTCAGAGCGGACTATACAGATCTTGGAGGACATGCTGAGGGCTTGCGTCTTGGATTTCGGCGGGGGTTGGATTCGGCACTTATCCTTGGTTGAGTTTGCGTACAACAACAGCTTTCAAGCGAGCATACAGATGGCTCCGTTTGAAGCGTTGTATGGACGCAAGTGCCGATCACCACTTTATTGGAGTGACGTAGGCGAGAGACGGACCTTGGGGCCAGATATACTGCTAGAGGCAGAGGAGAAGGTCCGGGTGATTCGACAGCATCTTCAGACCGCTCAGAGCCGACAGAGGAGTTATGCTGATGTTCGGCGACGAGACTTAGAGTTTCAGGTTGGAGATCATGTATTTCTGAAAGTCTCGCCGTCCAAGGGGATCAGGAGGTTTGGCATTCGCGGGAAACTCAGCCCCCGATACATTGGACCATTCGAGGTGTTGGAGCGTATCGGGCCTGTTGCTTATCGACTTGCACTTCCCCCGAGACTGGCTGGTGTCCACGATGTTTTCCATGTTTCCACACTGAGGAGGTACGTCTTCGACCCGTCGCACGTCATCGACTTTGCACCCCTCGAGATCAGCGAGGATTTGAGATATGAGGAGCGCCCAGTACGGATTCTTGATCGGGAGGTGAAAGAATTGCGCAATCGGACCATCCCCTATGTGAAGATCCTTTGGAGCAATCATGATGAGCGCGAGGCGACGTGGGAGCTAGAGTCAGAGATGATGGACGCCTACCCCTACCTGTTCGAGGCTCAGGATTGAGGTATGATTTTCGTTTCGAGGACGAAACTTTTGTTAGTGGGGGAGGATGTAGTGTCCCAGTTTTCCCCTGTGTTTTTCCCCTGTTTCGGGGTGTGGAACACCTGTTAGTGGTGTGTGGGCCCCAACATGTCAAAGTGATGTGTTGTTTGGACTCAAAGAGGATTTGGGAGCAAGCCTGACCTTCGGCTGCCTTTGCCGAATTTTAGAAGTGGAATTAGGCTAAACGGAGGCCGTATTTGGATTCAGCGCGGAAAAACGCTTGAAAACGGCTATTTACTTATTTAATTTGGAGTCCGGATGCCCAAAAACGGACCCCCGGAAGTTTTCTGCGCAAAATGGTGCATGGGGGGACCTGTGGACCGGCCAGGGACACGTGGCGGCCTCTGATTGGGCCGGCGCACGCCTCCCGGTCCACGGATTGGGCCGCCGGTGCACGGTGGACCGGCGGGCCACGTGGCGGCACGCGGTTGGGCCGGTGCAAGGCGCGCGGCGCACGGGAGGGTGCGCGGGCAGCGCGGTGCACGGTGACCGGGGCGCGCCACGTGGCGGCCCCGGGTTGGCTGGCCCACGTGCGCGTGGCGCACGCAGCAGCGCGCGGGGCGGCCGTACGCGCACGCGGGGCGGCCGTTGACTGACCGCCCCGTGTCGGACGCGGCGCCGCCCACGTGGCGCCACGCCAGTGGCTGGCGCCGCACGCGGTTTGACCGGGGGACGGGGGCACGTGGCGCTTCCCCGTTGGGCCCGCACGGCTGCCGCCTGTTCGGCGGACACGTGTCGGGCCCTGGGCCGGGTCGGACGGGCGGTCGGACGCGGCTGGATCCCGTGTGCGGGCCGGGTTGGGCTGGGCCGCACTGTGCGCGCCCGGAAATCCTTGGGCCGGGCCGCACTGTAGCCGCCCGAATGTGGGCCTGGGCACTGTTCACGCCGGAAAATGGGACACAACGGTCATTTCCCAAAAGATTTTTTGGGCCTATATAAAGGCCTCCCCTCCCCTCTTTTCTGCCATTTTCCGAGAGATAGAGAGAGAACCAGAGAGAGGCCATTGAAGAGAAGTTTTTCCTCTCACTTTTTTCTACCTCGTGGTGCGTTCCCAGATTTTCGGGAAGATCGACAGCGGCGTTCCGGATTTTACAGTGTGCCTCGGTTTTCCCCCATTTCGGCCCGTTATCGTCGCATTTCAGTCCGAGGAGTCCCCTGCGCAGTACAGGAGTCCGATTTCGACGATTTCTTCGCCAGTGTGTTCCTAAGAGGTAGGGCTTCGTTTTTCGTGTTGATGGTTTCTCCGGATTCCGATTTCTTGGCACGATTCCCGAGGTGTTTTGACCCCCTATTTTGCTGTTTGGATTTTTGGACAGCGGCAACTTCGACGATTTGTTTCTCAGCGTAGGAATATCGGATCGAGGCGATTCAAGAGTCGATTTTGGGTGATTTTTCGCGAGGAACGCAACCGTGATTTTTCTGGGATTTTAGGAGCTCGGGACAGAGGTGAAAATTCCTCGTTTTGCGTGCTGATTTTTAAAACAGCAAATGTGTGTTGGAAACTGGTATATTTACACCGTGTACACTTATGTGATGTTGTAGGACATTGTGGCAGCTGACAGTGTGTTTAGAGGACAGCGGGTATTTTCTGGGTACTTTGTACACGCTTTTCGAGGTGGGTGGTTGCGTATCCCTCTTTGTTGATTTGCACACTAGGAATAAAAGAGTTCCCAATTATACATGTGATAGTTATCTTGTGGTGTATGAACCTATTGTATTCGACCCCTAAATTAATTTAGTAGCTTCGATGTGATAAATCTGGGACAAGGAAATTGGACAATTGCTATATCGTGAACCGCATGCAATTTAGTAACCCAACAATATTTTTAAAATAGTGTTAAAAGTATTCTTCACATGAAACTTAGTTCCTTCCTAAACGTTTTTAAAAGAGAACACTTGCATGCTCATTGGACAACTAGTTAAGCCACTATTTTATTGCAGCACGATATTATGGGATTTGACTTAGGAGAAAACATCTGTTATTGTTACTCTACTCTATCGATGCATGATGCTCGAGTCTGATCGGGATTTTGGAGATAGTATTGCTTGGGACAGTTTGGACATGTCTTAGGGGATTGTGGGGCATAGTGGCAACCGCGGATGTTAGGCGGTTGACCAGATGTTTTTACTTTATCAGATTGGGGTCTATGGGTTCAGCGGTAGCCGCGGATTTTGGGCGGTTGACCGGGTGTTATTATCACACCAGATTGGGGATGGGGTTGCATTAGTGGATGGAGTATTCCCACTTTGATCATGGTCATGATCCAGTCCTGCTATTATGAGACATCGGTTACAGAGATGATTGATACAGAGATACTTTACTCGTGTGGGTCGCTCCCCTCGAGTGCCACTCCGGAGTAGGCTTTTAGACCGTGACGGGTGCCGGTCAGTTGGTGAGTTGTGAGTGATGACAGAGCAGGCAGTGCCAGTATTTTCTGGCCCATTGATTGGGTTTTCTTTGGGCAGTCAGCTTTATAGTTGCATCTATACAGTCATCTTTTGGCACTGCATTTAGAGGCATAGTAGTGGTAGTTTCTTTTCAGCAGCCTTATTGCATACCACTGTTCTTTCCTTTTTGCCTCTTTATTCCTAGTGGGTGCGTCAGCATCAGAGGTTTTACCCACTAGGGGAGGCTACTGGTTTATCTAGTAGTTCTCACCCCCATTGTTGTTTCTTGTTCTTTCTTTTCCTTTGTGTTGCAGAGTCATCTGTGCGAGCTGCTGGGCCTTCAGCGGCAGATCGAGGTAAGAGGATTGCGGACTAGCTAGATCATCTACCCCGACTGTGAGAGTAGCTGGACTTTTATTGTACCCCTTTTGTATCTCAGACTACAGTAGTTTACTTTTGGGTCTGGCTGTGGCCAGCTGGTTGTATTATTTTGGTAAGCTGGGAGTTTGTTGTACTTTACTTCAGCTTGTATCATATTTTCAGTCTGAGATTACTTTTAGTTCTTTTAGTTCGGCTCTGTTTATGCTCTTTTATTATGTATTATCTGTCTGAGCAGGTTACCAGCGCTTCGTGCACATGGAAAATTCTGTGTGCACGGCGGATCTGTTGGCGGGCCCGGGTTCTGGTTTACACCCGGGGCGTGACATTTACCGATTCAAATGCAACAACAAAAAGGTCGAGTCTCCCTACTCAACCGAAAGTTAAAGCCACAACAGATAAAACCAAAGGTTGATCGAAAAGCAAAACAATCCTCGGAACAACAAAAAATCCGACAAGCCTGGATTCGGAAAGGTGATATCTTTTTTTGCCTTAAGTCTATTTTTTTTTTTTTTTTTTTTTTTTTTTTTTTTTTACTTATTATAGTGCTTTGATCGATTTTTATTCTATATCTCTCTTTATCTTTATATATAATTTTGGGTACTTTTATTGTTACGATTTTTATATATTTGTTTGCTATTTTTAAAAACTTAACAAATGATTGTCACATTAAACAGTGCTTTGAACATCAAATAGGTTTATTTTTATTCGCTCCTAATTAATTTCATATTAATTATCGATTTTACTTCGTAATCATTATTTTTTAAGATAATTTATTATAGTAGTTCTTGAGTTTTATATTCATCAAATTTTTATAATCATGTGTGATCTTTAGAAACTCAACCTATCTCGATTGTGTGTACTCATTTTGATGAATAGATGTTTACTAATAAATTAAAATTTATAGCATGATTTTTTCACTTAAGAGATTGCATTTTTCAATAAAAAGTTATAATAGTTTTGTAACACTCCCAATAGTCCCACATCGGACATGAATGGGATTGTTATTGGGTATATAAGAAACATGAACATTTATAATAATAATTGAATTTAAGTATTTTGGGCTGTGGTTGGGGCCCAACGAGTTATTATTGTTAGTGAGTCGGGTCGTTACATTTGGTATTAGAGCCAATCACCAGCCGGAAGTATGTGACGAGTCTTGGCTGAGCCAGGGTCTAAAAGACAAGGTGACGGGCTATGTCTGAGATTTGAATGACGAGATTAGCGAGACAAGTTTCACATTGTGATTTTGGGCTGTCTGTAACGCTCCCAATAGTCCCACATAGGATGTAAATGGGATTGTGATTGGGTATATAAACCAGGGGAGCTTATAACGCTCCCAATAGTCCCACATAGGTTTGTGATTGGGTATATATTGGGTATATAAAAGATATGAACACTAGTAATAATAACTGAGCTTAAGCATTTTGGGTTGTGGTTTGGACCCAACGAGTTATTATTACTAGTGGGCCGAATCGTTACATTGTGTTTTGGGCCCAACGAGTTATTATTACTAGTGGGCCGAATCGTTACAAGTTTTCGTAACGGGGGGAGTCTGTAACGCCCTCCCACATAAGATGTTAATGGGATTGTGATTGGGTATATAAAACATATGAACACTAGTAATAATAACTGGGCTTAAGCATTTTAGGCTATGGTTTGGACCCAACGAGTTATTATTATTAGTGGGCCGGATCGTTATAAGTTTTAATTGAATGAAACACTTCGAGTTTATGAAAGATGTGAAAAGAGTTACATCCCAAAAAAAATTTGAAAACTACCACTATATATTAGAAAGAGCTACCACCCCAGTCGTTTGGTATGTGTATGAAGCTATCACATGTCTAGAATAGTTGATATTCAATTTGTAAGATTTTATTTGAAACTTTTGGAGATATATATTCAAATTTTATAAGCTTATACAATATCCTATTAGTTATAAAATAGGATAATAAAAAAAAAATACTTAAAGAGCCACCCCTTGTTTATTATTTATTTATCTTAAATTTGAAAATTTATTTAACAAATTTATATCTGTTAGCGATTCTCTATCAGTCATCTTGATAATTCATTACATCTTGATAATTTTTGAGTCTTTAGATTATTTTTAATGACTTAATTTTGAAGTTTCTAAGTAGTAAGAAAGTTTATAATATTTTATATATATCTTGATGATTGTATAGTGAAATTCTTAATTTTTATGAAATTGATGTGGCTCAGAAGTAGTACATGTGAATTTGTAATGTTCATGCACCTACATTAACTTTTTTTGGATGCAATCATTGTGAGTTGATATTTTATCATAAGTGATTTTGCAATTGAAAAGAATTTCAAATTTGTCTTTCTGGTATATTGCATTCTTTTGATACCAAAAATTTCGCTACTCGAGAAGGCGACACGTGGCGTATACCCCGGCTAAAGATATCGGCCGATTAAAGAATGAGTCAACTAAGAGGGACTCGTGTCTTGACTAAGACCGGCCATAGTTGCGTGAGGCAGATGTACGCAACACATGCCATCGGTTAAGGGGATCAGCCGATAGGAGGAGCGGCCAACAAAAGGATTACCGCCACATCTAGGGTCGATCTCGACCGAATACAATGTTAGATCGCTTCAGTCAAGCAACGGAAGAAGCGAAGTCAGGGTCAACTCTCGATTGCTCGAGCCAAAGTTGGGAAGACTTTGAAATGAAGGAATGTGAAATTTGGGCGTGAATCTCGTAACAATTTTCGAAATGGTAAGCGGCGCCCAGCATTGAAAAGTGTCGAATATCACGTAACGACACTTCACTTAGGGGATGAACCTGGACGAAAAGCGGCTATTATCCAATTAAAGAGAGTCGACTCAAAAGGAAGTAGTTGAGGAATTTACGACGATTCCCCTTAGATCACGCCGGTTTCCAAAATCGGCGGGTATACACGTTGGTTCGTAAATATATAAATAAGCGAACCAACGAAGGAAAAGGGGTCCTACAACCTCGTAAGTCATGACCACCACTTTTTTTTCATATCTTTACTGCTTTCCTAGATAGATTTACCATATTTTTTAGGAGTAGATTAATTGTAATTGGCTACTTATTACTTTTGTAACCCCCTCTTTTCTACTCAGTACAATCCCCATAATCGGCTCCTCATCCATTTGTTTTGTCACATCTTTGCCTCTCTCTCAATCTCCATATCCTGATTCGGCTATTCTAAGTCAGACGGTCACGAGAATTTACTGAGAAGAACCCGCCCGCGCAGATCCCTCCTCAGCCCAATCGCTTGATCCTTTTTGGCACACGGCACATCACATCCAAAAGGTCAACCACCCACAGGGTCGATTGACGACGGACGGTCAGCGCGACATTTTCGGCCCCAACACATTCCAATACTCCTATTTGATTTTTCTCGACTTGTTGTTTATCTATTTGGTAAATTTTGACCAAAAGAAGAAAATGATGAAGATAGGGGGAGACGAAGAAAAAGATGCAGATGGATCACATTGAAGAAGAAAAGGAAAGAAGAAAGAAAAGAAAATAAGTTTTTAATTGAACTTACTATCTTTGAGTAGTTTGACTATTATTGATTTTATCTTGAGTTTGGATTTTGTTTTGCAGGTCTTCAAGATTCCAAGTCATAAGTCATAGTGTTTGTCTTAGAAATCAAGTGTAATTTTGATTTTATTTGGAATCTACATGTGAGAGGTTCGGTATTTTGGTGATGACATTGAATTTTAATTTTTTTGTTTTGTTGAGCATTGTGAGTGTTTTAATTTTTAGGGTTTTGTCATGAAATTGCTAAAAGGGAAAATTGTTACGGATTTTAAGTTGACATATTTTATGATTTTGAGTTGGAGTCTTGAAGAGTCGTGATTGACAAATCAACAACTGAATAATTGAAAACTCAAAATATGAATTCACGATACTTGGTAAGTTTAAATAATGTTGATGATGATTTATATACATATTTATATATATGGAAACTGTTAAAATAGGTTTTGATTTGATAAAAAAAAAATTAAACTGTACATTCTATGTGTTCAGGGTCCGGACCCCGAAAGGTTTCTAGCCTCTCCATCACTGAAGGTTCAGACATTTGGAGAAAAGTCCAAACTCCGAACGTTAAAATTATTTTTGCACAGAAAAAGTCTGGACCCTTAAGGAAAGGTCCGAACTCCGAAGGTTTTCTAACCTCTCCATCACTGAAGGTTCAGACTTTGAAGTTATTGTACAACTTCAAGGTCCGAACCTTGTCAAAAAGGTTCGAATCCGGACCTAATAAAAACTTCCAAATATACAATTTATGATTTCTATTCCGATGCTAATTGCTTCTAAACGTATAAATATCATGTGGGCACTCTTCTAAAATGTGGTTAAGAATATTTTATTCTTTAAAAACCCTAGAAACTTGTTGGTTGCTTTTCTTTTCATTTTCTACAACAAGTTTCTATCGCATTAATTCTTGAAACCCTAATTTCTCTTTTATTAAGAGAATTGATCCTACTGCTGCTTAGAGACATTTTCTACGGTTCTTTCATGATCCTCTAAGCAAGAAATCACTATCAATTTTATTCGTTTTGCTCCGGACGGAGTGCGCTCGTGGATTCGAGTGGGCGTCGTGGATTCGGCGTGTTGAAGGCTTTATGGATTTCAAGTGTGAATGTTTTGTGGATTCGAAACGTGGAGTTCGTGGATTCGAGCGTCGACGTGGGCTATCCGTTGGAGAGTGCGTGATCCAAAGAAGTTAAAAAAGATGTTTGAGTTTGTGGAGTCGGTAGTCACCTTAGAAATTTTCCACGTAAAATTTTGGTGTGCTATTTTATTTTTCGTATTTATTTTTATTGGATTGAGATTTGTATTTTTGGCCATTATACCTATTCACCCCCCACTAGGTATTTGATAGATTCTATTTAGATCCTAGGATTTTCATAACTTACAGAAGGTAGATTTATTGATAGTTAAAAATGAGAGTGCAACGAAAAAACACACAATTTGATAATACGGGTATAGCGGATGTGGCAAAATAAACACCAAAAATACTCTGCTAATAGTGAAGTCGCTCACTTAATACGTCTCACTTAACCTTCCTATACCACTATGTATTAGAATCCCATTGGTACCATATGGATACAAAGTATTTAGGTTAAAGGTGCCCACATCCTATCCTATGGCTGGAGGTTAGGTTGGCCAAGTCATGTTCGAGTGGCGGGAGGCCGAGTTGGGCCAGTCATAATCAAGGCTCATTGGCGGTGTATCTGTACGTTTTAAAGGAATTAGTTGTATCTTTCTAATAACTCAAACTTTTGAATTTAATAGTTAGCGCCAACGATCCTACATAAAAGTGTTCACGATGGAGTACGTTTTTATTTCACTTCACACATTTGTGAAAAAATAGACCGCCGACCTATGTCTGACACGTGTTTGACTCAATCCAGCACTTAAGCCGTCATCTTTAGTGAAGTTCCTATGTTTCAAGAGACATGGAGCACCAATAAACTCATGCTGCCGGGCTATGTTTGCAAAATTTTTGCCCAAAATAATAATAATAAAAACTGAAGTCAAACTCGTGCTCGGCACATACTATTTTTAATACACCTAGGCAACCGCTAGGGAAGCAATCTCGCTTAGACACACGAGGGGGTGTAAGATGCTTGGGTTGTAGCTTGTTGCCCTATGGCCCAGCATGTCCGAGGCCATAGGGATCAGTGAGGCCTAGTGCTACCTCATTTATTTTGGATCGGGCCTAATCACTGAGCGGACACGTTTATTTATTTATTTTTCTAATATATACTTCTAGTTTTTTTTTTTTTTTTATTCTTTCAAATATTAATTTAAATTATTCAAATTCTAAATAATTTTTTAAAATGTCATCTAAAACTTATTTATTTAAAGTAAAAAATTATAAATTTTACTTACACTATGAATCATATTGAATTGGCTACCCAGTTTTTCAAAATTTTGATTTTATAATCTAATCTTTCAATTTGTTTAATTTAAATCAATCAACAATATTTTGACTTCGAAATTTAAGCTAATACCTATTTTAATAAATTTATAATTGTGAGAATTGAATGAAGTATACTAACTAAATCTGTAAAAATAAACTGCGTATTCAAATTTTAAAATCAAAGTATCGTTAATTGATTCAAATCAAAACAATATAAAGGTAGGATAGTAAAATTAAAACATTGAAAGATTGAGTACCTGAATCAAAAGAAATATATATATATATATATATATATATATATATATATATATATATATATATATATATATATATATATATATATATATATTCGAGAGAAAAGTAGTTTTCTACCTGATTCGTTTATTTTTGAAAATATGAAACAAATAGGCTTCAGCGTTTGGACTAGTTAATCATTTTTACTTTTATTTAATAAGAAAATAATGTATTTTATAAGGTCACTAATAAAAATTTTTAAAAATAAATTAAAAAAAAATATAATTAAATAATTCGGAACGTGAACCTTACTCGGCCACAGTCTATAGAAAGATGGACTAGCCCAACACGGGCTGAATTTGAATCCGGGACGAGCTTGACCGCATTGTGGCCCAAACCGGCCAGAAACTACTTAAACTATAAATTATTTTGAATCTATTACCTGGCTGGGGCTTAAGGAGCAAGCAAGGTGGTCTAATGGGTTGGGTTCTAATGGGTTTGGATTCATAATATATTGGGTTAAATGGCTTCGGATCCATGTCTAATATGTTTATAAACTTAAAAAAAAAAAAAAAAAAAAAAAAAAACCAAACCCTAGATCGCACTTTCTCTCTCTCTTCTCACCTCCGCTCCCTCCGCTCCTCCACTTCTTCCCTCCCCTCCGCTCGTTTCTGCCAACCGCCGCCGCCTCGCTCTCCCTCAACAACTTCCCTCTCGCAGGTGTTCATCTCTCTCTCTTGTGCACATTATTTGTGAACATTTTACCTAAATTATAGATCATTTTAATTTAACTATCCAATTTTTAAAATTGTGATTTTAATACTCAATTGTTTAATTTGTTTGATTTAAGTAATTTACGTTAACTAAATCCGTAAAGATGAGGGTCGCATTCAAATTTTGAAGTTAAAAAATTATTAATGGGTTTAAATCAAATAAATTAAAAAATTATGTAGTAAAATCTTTTTTTTTTTTTTTAAATTAGATAGTCAAATCAAGGAATCAAGCTCGGCACGGCCCGGCACGTGGGGGTATGGTACAGGGTATCGCCCCCCTCGCGTGGCACGGTTTTTTTTTTTTTTTAATCACATGCGTAGAGTATTTTTTTTTTGTTATTTTTTTAAAAGATCACTGTACTATTTTTTTATTTTATTATTTTATTCTTTTTTAGGTTGTTAGTAAATGTGAGTATCTTTAAAAGATTTAGATTATTATTATTTACGAACTAATATAAAATGTAAAGAGATAAGATAAAATGAGAATGTGGTTATAAATTAGATTTTTAAAAGATTTAAGTTGTTATTATTTACTAACTAATAACAATCTAAATTTTTTAAAGATTTAGATTTTATGATTAAAAATATTTTGTATTTCTTTTCCTTCTTAAAAATCTAATCGGTAACCACATTCTTATTTTATCTTATCTTTCTACAATAACAACCTAATAACAACCTAAATTTCTTAAAAATCTGACTCGTACGTACATTCTCATTTTATTTGCGAATCTCTCTGTCATTTTGTTTGAAATTAATTTCATCATGAAAATTATAGCTAAATGCGGTCTACCTTCTTTAGAAGGCAGTGAGCCTTCTGTATGTGGCGCTGATATGGCAAGCTGATATGACAAAAATAGGGTTAGTTTTACAAATAAAATTTTGATAAGATTATTTCGCAAATTATAAAATTTTAGAGAGTTATTTTGAAAAAAAATTCTATTGTACTTTATATATATAAAAAAATATCAATATGTTAATTTGTGAGTATAGTAAGTTATATATAGTCAATATTCATAATTTTTTGACTAAACATTTCAAAACAATATTACAAGAGCTTATTGGAAAAAAAAAAAAAAAAAAAAAAACGTGCCAGAGCGTGCCACTGGGAGGTCATGCGTATCCATCTACACGCAAGGGTGTCGGTACCGTACCGTGCCAGGCGGCGAGCGGCACGTCCCAGTGCCACGGCACTTTGAACCTTTAGTCAAATCCAAATGGGTGATAGTACATGTATGCCTTATTCATTTTTAAAAGTTAAAAGTGTTTTACTATGTAACTATATAAATCTCTCTTTATGCCTTGGGTTATGCACCATGTGCCTAGTGTCACGGACTTAAGCTTTTCGCCTAGCAAAAGTTCGTGCGGCGCCCGCCTTCCTGCTCGAAGAGAGCAAGCCTTGCTCTTTGTTTGCTAGCCCGGACTTTCGCGCCCTACGACTAAATGCAAAAATAGAGAAAAGAGAAAAGAGTAGTGGTTCTGCAGAAAAACTAATTACTCTCTTTACTTAGAAAATAATAACTACAAGATACAACTCTCTCTTGTTGTTTTTGGCCTTAGCCAACTTTCCTATTTATAAGCTCATGTATATAACTCACCCACTAGCCTATATTTAAGACACCCACTAATGTCTACAATAATTACCTACTAAGCCCACTTAAAACCTTGTGTTGATGGCATTGATGAAGGAGGTTGCGAGTCTCTTCACCTTCCTACAAATGATGGTGAAGTTGTGCCTCCTTGTCAAGCCCACTTTGGTTTGGGCTAGGAACTTAGACTGAAATTTTCTAAGTCCCTAACACTAGGCTCACTTTTTCAAACGCTGGGTTTAATAATCTTCTTTAGAACTTGTATCCACCGTAAATTCTGTTATCAGTTGCTTAATTTTCCATGTTAAAACACATGTTTGGAAAGTTGAAAAGTGCAGTAGAAAAGAAAGATTTACAATAACTAAAAGCGGATTTAAACCTTTTCAAATTCAAAGAAGGTTAGAGTTTTACAACTTACAAGTCTTTGGTATAATAGAATTTAAGCATCCTTCAAGGGATGTCAATGTGTACAGATATCCGAAATTTTATCCGAACTCGAACTGGACGGATTTACCCAATGCTGCCCTGATATGATTTCGGATACATGTATAAAAAACGAAAATTCCATGGATTCGGGTTCGGGTATGGATTTTGTCTGTACCCGAATCTGAACTTGACCTAAACCTAAATATATATATATATATATATATATATATATATATATATATATATATATATATATATATATATGTTTGATGTTATATTTAAATTTGTATTTTGAAAATTTATATTTTTATAATTTGTTTGAAATATGGTAAAGAGAAATGTTTGGTTCGGGTTCGGGTTTTCGTTTTTTTGGTTGAATTTGGTTTTAGATTTCTGGTTTGGGTTTTTGAAAATCCGCGCCCCGAATCTAAACCATTGACATCCGTACATCCTTCCGTGTGTTGCGCTGCACATAAATTAGAATGTTCATCAATTTTTCTTTCTTCGATAATTTTTCTTTATATATATATATATATATATATATATATATATATATATATATATATATATATATATATATATATATAGTCCGGCTAGAATACTATCGATAGCACCAAATAATTGGTGCTATCAAGTTTTTAGCCGTTGGATGAAAAGATATGCGGTTGAAATTATAGTGGTCCCCTAAGATTTTTACTATTCAACCAACCACCTAGTAAACCCTAGAGGACCACTATAATCCCAACCGCATATTTTTTCATCCAACGGTTAAAAACTTGATAGCACAAATGGCTTGGTGCTATCGATAGTATTCTAGCCTAATTATATATATATATATATATATATATATATATATATATATATATATATATATATGAATTGAGCTCCTATGCTTTTAAAAGTATCAAGTCATTGGTGCTTGCAGGCTTTTAGCCATTGGATGAAAGGATGTGTGGTTAGGATGATAGTGGGCCCCTTGGGTTTAGTTGGTGGTTGGTAGAATAGCATGATCTAAGAAGTGAAATTAGTCAAAGGGATAGATATAACGGTAGAAAACTTAGAAGCACCAATTATTTGGTGCTTTTACAAGCATAGTATCCGGGCTCATATATATATATATATATATATATATATATATATATATATATATATATAGAGTAGAGCTTATATACTTTCAAAAGTACAAGCCCAATTATGCTTGTGAATTTTTTACCATTGGATTTGTATTGAGATTTGTGCTATTGTACTTTCTTTTTCTCTCTTTTTAGTTGACTTTACAATAGCACAAATCTCAATACAAATCCAATTGTAAAAAATTCACAAGCATGGTTGACTTGTGCTTTTGAAAGTATATAAACTGTACTCTCTCTCTCTCTCTCTCTCTCTCTCTCTCTCTATATATATATATATATATAATATATATATATATATATATATATATAGGCTGGAATACTATCGATAGTACCAAGTCATTGGTGCTATTAAGTTTTTAGCCATTGGATTCAGAGATGTGCGGTTAGGATAATAGTGGTCCCCTAGGGTTTAGTGGATGGTTAGTTGAATAGTAAAAATCTTAGGGGACCATTATAATCCCAATCGCACATACTTTCATCCAAGGGCTAAAAATTTGATAGTATCAATTGTTTGATACTATCAATAGTATTCCAGCCGGACTCTCTCTCTCTCTCTATATATATATACGAGTTGAGCTGGAATGCTATTAGTAGCAAACAGGGTCCGTTACCACCCATTTGTTTTCGATGATGGAGCTTCCAAAACGACGATCGACACCGCTAAATATGATCTAGACTGTAAACTATCTGGGAATTAAATTTTATGCTTTTTTTTTTATATTCTTTTCTTGTCTATCAAGTGGATTCGAAGATGACTTCGGACATGCACTTGCGGACATGCCCGGGGAAGATGACTTCGGACTAATTGGATTCGAAGTCTAGTCCAACAAATTTGGTTCGATTGGAGTAAGTCCGGTTTAGTCATATTCCACCTACATCTAACCAAAAATCCGAACTCGAGTTTAGCCTCACCACTTACACTACGGGCATGTTTGGTTTCCCGAAAGTGGCTGAAGTGACTTTTATAATAGTGACTTTTACAAAGTTGACTTTTGAGTTTGATTGTTTCGTCGGCTACAAAGTGAAGCATAGAAAATTATAGTTTTGTTGTTTTGATTGTTTGATTGTACATAAAGAAGTGAAAATATAAAAAAACAATTTATGCTTGTAATTTAAATTAAAAAAATTAAAATTAAATTTATATTTAGAATTCAAAATTTAAATTTAAAATTTAAATTTAAACTTAAATTTGAGTTGAATTTATAATTAAAATTTTAAGACATAATTAAATTTACAATTGGGATTTAAAGTTTAATTAACAACTCATAACTGAAGTTAAATTCTAAAATCAAATTTCAACATAAAACTTAAAACAATTAATTCAAATTTGAATTCATAATTTGAATTTATGACTTGAATCAAATTTTAATTTTTATTTGATCTTAAATTCTGAATTCAAATATGAATTCACAATTTGAATTAAAATTAAAAGTAAAATTTGAGTTAAATCACAATTTAAATTGAACATTTGAATTCATAATTCAAATTGAAAGTTCAAACTGAAACTCATTATTAAAATTAATTTCAAAATGCAAACTTAAATTCAAATATAAAATATAAAATTTAAATTTATAAATTGTGTGCTGAATTTGAATTTATAAATAAATGAAATTAAATTCGTTATTTTGATTCGAACTTAAGTTGAAATTCAACTTTAAAAATAAATTCAAAGGTGAAAGTTAAGACCAAATATTACCTTTAAGATAAACTCTCCACTTTCAGTGACTTTGGAATTTTTTAAGCCAAAGTCATAAAAGTGAGATTTAGTTATAATTCATTTTAACAACCCACTTTTGTAAAGTGGTTTTTCATATTCAATTTCACAAACCAAACAACCGATAAGTGATGTAACTTTCTGAAAGTGTTACTTTTGGTGCTTCATTTTCAGCCAACCAAACATGCCCTAATCCAAACACCCCCTTAGCATCAGAAGTGATTGTTTATAATGCTTGTTCTCACACAAGTAGAGAAAGTCATAACTAGAATGGTTGTTTCCTTTGATTAGTTTCACCTACATCTTTCTATTAAGAAAGGTTCCACTTTGAAATATAGAAATATCTTAATTATATCTTTTTGTGTATTGCAGCATTTGCTATACGAAAATCTAAGTTGGGAAGCACTTGTCCTTTAAGCACCATGCCTAAGATAAAGACAAGCAGGGTGAAATATCCAGAAGGATGGGAGCTTATTGAGCCTACTCTTCGTGAATTAGAAGCAAAGATGAGAGAAGGTTGGTGATTTCATCTATTCTCTTTCCTTATACAGAAGATGACACCTTCCATGCTTACATATAAGTTATTCTGAGCAGCTGAAAACGATCCACATGATGGCAAGAGAAAATGCGAAGCACTTTGGCCTATATTTCGAATTGCTCATCAGAAGAGCCGTTACATATATGACCTTTACCATAGGAGGAAGGAGATATCGAAGGAGTTGTATGACTTCTGCCTCGATCAGGGCTATGCAGACCATAATCTAATTGCAAAATGGAAAAAGGTTGGCATCTTAGTCTATTTCTTTATCATCCTAAAGGTTTTTCCGACCTTCATTTTTGTATTTTCATAGTTTGCATTCTCAGATGTCAGCACTCAACCTGCAGCGAACTGAACTTCTTGAGAGAACATGTTTCTTTACTTATCTACTGCCCTTTTATTACTTGATTAATGCATATAAAACGTGAATTATATTGAAAATAACTAATCTTTGTTGTGCTTCTAACAAGTAGCTTTATATTGCGATGCTGCTACAGTTTGTTGCTGTATACAATTGTTTTAATTTTCTTAAAATTGTGGTTTATTATATGTTCCTTTATTGTCATGTGAATTGCCTGCTTTGTTCTGTTGTTACTTTACATCATTCAATAATTCTTGTTTTCTTAACCATATGCAGCCGGGTTACGAGCGCCTTTGCTGCCTTCGCTGCATGCAGACACGAGATCACAACTTTGCGACCACGTGCGTGTGCAGGGTTCCCAAGCATCTTAGGGAAGAAAAGGTTATTGAATGTGTTCATTGTGGATGCGGAGGATGTGCTAGTGGTGACTAATAAGTATTGGTGCGACGTAAAGGATTGTAGTAAGTCACACTTACTTTTTTGTCAGGATAACCAGCATCTGTTATGCACATTATGTGTTACTTTTATATATTTGTGGTATTGACTGTTGCCTCCAGTTTACTTCGCGTGGTACATATGAATTGGCTTCCTAATATACTGGTTGGTTTACCTCGCACCATTTGCAGCATCAGCAGATTCAGAGGGGAGGGGGTAGGTTGTGTTGACAGGAACTGAATTTAAGAAAGCAGAACAAGGTATCAGAGCAATGCATCTCAATGACTAAATCATTTCCTTTACGGGTGGCGAGCATTGCTGCCCAAGATTCAACAAGTGCCTGCCATTTTCATAATAAGGCAGTAACATCCAGAAGGAATCAGGATGAAGGAAGACATCAGAGCATCAATGCCTGCAGATGGCATACAGCACAAACTTTAGTAAGCCTTTACTTGTGGTTCTGTTTACTTTGCACTTAATCCGGTTATATTCGATTTTGCTTCCTTTCAAAAAAGACTCTGTGACTGCTGCATCCATCTATCACATGCTCCAGACAAATATGAGATATCTTGATGGTGGTAGATGGTGAAATCGTATGTAACTTATCTAAACTATGAATCATTTTGAGTCGGTTATTTAGTTTTTCAAAAATTTTTACTCAATGTTTCAATTTAATTGATTTGATTTCGACAACAATTTCTTGAATTTAAAATTTAAGCTAATTATTTTTTTCTTAATAAATTTATAGTTGTAAAGTAAATGATATATTTAAATTTTGAAGTTGAAATCTCGTTGACTCAAGTAAAGGGTGAAAAGGAGTTAGTAATAGTAGATCAGAATTCTTGATAAAAGAGAAAGTTTCAGTTAAATATTAGATAAAAATGTACAAAATTTATCTCATTTTTTAATTTGTTTGATTTAAGTCAGTTAATAATATTTTAGCTTCAAAATTTAAGCTAATTATTTTAATAAATTTATAATTCTGTGAATTATGTATACTAATTAAATTTGTAAAAATAAACGATATATTTAAATTTTGATGATAGTTTTTACTTAAAAAATATATATATATATATATGAAATAAGGCAAAATAATTTATCAGAGGAATTGAGCTAGAATGTTTTTAGTAGCATAAAAAATCTAGGTGCTTGTGAATTTTTAAGTTCTTGATCCAAAATTTTGACCATTAGATTGAGAGTAAAAAATGGTGGCTAATGATGGGCCCTATTATGAAATGACCCAAAGGTAAAAAAACTACAAGCTATTCAAATCACTCAAGCCAGACACTCATGGGACTGAACAACTTGCAAAAAGTGGGCAGCAATTAGAAATTTCAGCATTAACAATCAGACTGTACTAGTGGCCATTAAAACAAGGGTTAATTGCATACATGTCCCTCCAAATATGTCGAATTGCAAATATATTCCTGCAAAATTCAACTTTTCATATTTATCCCTTCAAAAATCTATCGTTATTCAAATATGCTCCTACCGTCCATCTCTGTTAAAAAAGTTGATTTAACCCTAGGTTAAATGCTTAACCTTGGTTAGATTAAAAATTGAATTTACATATTTACCCTTTCCATATTATATATATATTTTTTTTTTTAAAAAAAAAACACGGAAAAAAAAAGGATTATTTTGATAATAGAATTTTATGATTTTTGGAGAGGGGCATTTTTGTAACAAGTATAATGGTATTGCTTTTGGAGGGATATATTTGTAAGGGGTCAAAAAAGTCATTTAATTGCATACATGTTCCTCCAAATATGTCGAATTGCAAATATATTCCTGCAAAATTCAACTTTTCATATTTATCCCTTCAAAAATCTATCGTTATTCAAATATGCTCCTACCGTCCATCTCTGTTAAAAAAGTTGATTTAACCCTAGGTTAAATGCTTAACCTTGGTTAGATTAAAAATTGAATTTACATATTTACCCTTTCCATATTATATATATATTTTTTTTTAAAAAAAAAAAAATACGGAAAAAAAAAGGATTATTTTGATGATAGAATTTTATGATTTTTGGAGAGGGGCATTTTTGTAACAAGTATAATGGTATTGCTTTTGGAGGGATATATTTGTAAGGGGGCAAAAAAGTTATTTAATTGCATACATGTTCCTCCAAATATGTCGAATTGCAAATATATTCCTGTAAAATTCAACTTTTCATATTTATCCCTTCAAAAATCTATCGTTATTCAAATATGCTCCTACCGTCCATCTCTGTTAAAAAAGTTGATTTAACCCTAGGTTAAATGCTTAACCTTGGTTAGATTAAAAATTGAATTTACATATTTACCCTTTCCATATTATATCTTTAAAAAAAAAAAAAAAAAAAAAAAAACGGAAAAAAAAAAAGGATTATTTTGATGATAGAATTTTATGATTTTTGGAGAGGGGCATTTTTGTAACAAGTATAATGGTATTGCTTTTGGAGGGATATATTTGTAAGGGGGCAAAAAAGTCATTTCACATCGAATCTGTTAAAAAATAAACCGATTCTAAACGGGATTAACCAGAGGGGCATATTTGAAGAACTTTAGATTTTTGAAGGGATAAATATGAAAAGTTGAATTTTGCAGGAATATATTTGTAATTCGACATATTTGGAGGGATATGTATGCAATTAACCCTTAAAACAATGCCATATACCTGGGCAGCTTACTGTCGAAGAGTAAGTGATTTCGCTCGTAAAGTTCGTGTGACGTTCTCTCTATTTGCTTGCCCGAATCAAAGAGTCCTATGACTAAGTGCATTGCTTGCCCGAACCAAAGAGTCCTATGACTAAGTGCAAAAGACGGAAAAGAGATTGATAGTGATAGAGATAGAGATTTTGTGGAAAAAACTAATTACTTCTATTAGATAACTCTATGCTTTGGTCGCAGCCAATTTCACTATTTGTAGCCTTTTTGGTATGATGAGCACACCAACTAACATTCTAGAAAACAGTAAAGAAAAATTCTTATAATCCTTGGGCATTTGTTTGCAGTTTTAGAGATTTTAATTTCTACATGTGCATGGTTCTCAGGCTGCGTTTGGTTCAGGTATAAACAAAAATTATTTATTTTTGGGATAGATATAAGTTCAGGTACAAGCAGGAATTAAAGTAATTTTGTGTTTAGTTGAATATAAGAGTTGTACCGGGGATAAAAAAAATTGTGTTTGGTAAGTTAAAGAGGAATACGAAGAATAGAGAGGATTAAAATTTTAATTTAAGATAAAATTTTTACTGATATGATTTTAAATCTTTAATTTAAAATATTTATTAAAAAATTTATTAAAATTTATATTTTAGTTATATATAAAAAAATTATTAAAATTTTTTTGGTTATTGAAAATTTATAATTTTTTTTAAATTCAAAATTTTATATATAAAAATAGGTATAAATTTATAAATTTAAAAATGGCTAAATTATAGAAAACCCCCTATAATATACTGCTTTTTTACTTTACCCCCTGTTTTTAAAAAACCTACATTTTGCCCCATCGTAATTATGGAATTGTGCATTTACACCCCCGCCGTCAGCATTCCGCTAGTGGGCCGTCAATTTTTTAGGTAATATATCAAAAGTATCCTTCAACCTCTTCTTCTCTTGATCGCTCTGGGGCCGAGCTCCGTCGCTCCGTGAGAGATACCGCCGCCGCCGTTGTCGGGAGCCCTCGACGATTGTCGGCGCAGTCGCCGCCCAGGCCCTCCCCGGCGACGGCGCTCTAGGTCAAGCGCGGCCTGAGGCTAGTGGGGCGCCACGTGGCGGCGCCCCACTCGCCGCACCACTACGCGCAGCACGCTCGCGCGGGGAAGCGCGCGCGTGCTGGCGCAGGTCAGTGCGCGGGGACTCGTGCCTCCTCTGGCGCGGGTCAACGCGGGGTGAGGGGGCTGCCATGTGGCGGAACATGGCGGCCCTCCATAGGCCGTCGCGCGTTGACCTACTCCCTGGGGGCGCCGCGCTTCACGCGTCCGGGCGGGGACGCGGCACCCCCGACCTCTCCGACGGCGGGGGAGACGACGACGACAGGGTGGGGAGGAGGAGGAGAGCTTTTCGGCGGGGCGGCAGTGGAGTCGGAGAGGAGCACAGGGAGGGGGCGGCAGTGGAGTTGGAGGGGAGCACAGGAATAATCACAGAGATAAGGAGGGCATTATCGTCATTTTATCTATTCGGTTAACCCCGTTGTCCTCTAAAAATAATTACGTAATTATGAGGGAGCAAAATGTACGTAATTACGAGGGAGCAAAATGTAGGCTTTTTAAAGACAGGGGGGCAAAGTGAAAAAGCGGTATATTATAGTGGGGTTTTCTATAATTTAGCCTTTAAAAATTTTAAAAATTTGGTATAAATTTATTAAAAATTAAAATTAAAAATTTAAAAATTTGTATAAATTGTAAAAATAATAAAATTTAAAATTTTATAAATTTGTAAATTTATTAAAAATTAAAGTTAAAAATTTTAAAAGCTTAAAATTTAAAATTTAAAATTTAAAAATTTATAAATGTTAAAAATTTTAATTTTAATTGTCCCAAAAAATTACAAAAGTAGAAGCAAAAAATTTTAATTTTAAAATTAGTATAAATTTAAAAAATTTTATAAAAAAAATTGCATAAATTTAAAAATTTTAAAATTAATAAATTTTTAAAAAAATATAAAAAAATTATATTTTTAGATTTATTAAAAAGTAAGTTAAAAATTTTAAAATTTCTAAAATAAAAAAAATAAATTTTTAATTTTATAAATTTAAATATTTTATAATTTAAAATTCTTTAATTTTTTTTTAAAAAAGAAAAAACAAAACAAAACCAGCAGCCAAGCGGGGGTTCCCACCCCCCAAATATGTGTTTGGGGATAAGAAAAGGTATAAATCCCTTATCCTCCCCTTATCTCCGTTACCAAACAACACCTTAGAATGCGTTTAGTTCAGGTACAAGCTAAAATTGCTTATTTTCTAGGAACAAGACTAATTTTACGTTTGGATAAAAATTGAGTTGTTCCTAGGAATAAGAAAAATAGCGTTTGAATAATTAGATTGGAATAGTAAAAATAAGAGCAATTATAATTTTAAAATAATAATATTTTATCTAAATAATTAATATAAAATATTAATTAAATAATAATTTAATTTATTTAATTAATTATTGTCCGATAATTCTGAATATTAATTAATAAAATAATTAACAATATTGAGTATTATTAATAAATAATTCAATTAATAACAAATAATTTAATAATTTAATTATCTAATAGTTAGATAATTAGTTAATAAAATAATTAGATTAGTAAAAATATTAGATTTATTAAAGAGTTAATACAATAATTAAAATTATATTTACTTTAATTAAGCTTATTCTTAATTAATTGATAAAATAATTAACAATAATAATAATTATTAATTATTAATAATAAATAAATTAATTAATTATAAATAATTTAATAATTTAATAATTTAATAATTTAATTAGTTAATTATCTAAATACTTAAATAATTAATTAATAAAATAATTAGATTAGTTAAAATATTAGATTAATTAAAATTATATTTACTTTAATTAAGCTTATTCTCAAATGCGAACAAGCCTTGTTCCAGAAAAAGACTGGAACAATAGTTCTAACCTTATACCAGCTTATTTCAAAAAAATGATAACTGTTGTTCTCATTTATAACGAAACGCGTTTGGAGAACAAGACTGGAACAAGGTCTTATTCTAAGTTTTGTTTCCGAAACAAACAATACCTTATAAAAGATAGTACACTTATTTGATTGTGCTCATGATCAAAAAAAAAAAAAAAAAAAAAAAAAAAAAGTCTAAAATGCAGTAGTTACAAAGATGAGGTGGTGTCTCAAATCAATATTTTTAAAATTCATCCATCCCATCATAATTTTTTTAAAAATATTTTATTATATTTTTTCTCAAAAAAAAAAAAAAAAAAAAAACTGAATATAAATTATATGATGTAATTGTTACACATGTATCAATGAAAGGTGCAAACAAAGCACTAGCATTCTTAAGGTGCAAATGGTGACTTGGTTGGCCAGTCTTCTCAAGAAATGATGCCCAACATCACTAGCAATCGAAGTCAAGCAGAGAGTGCCCTAGAGAATAGTTTTGCTCCAACAAAAAAATCCTAGCTTTTGTCATTCACCTTATTGGTATTCTTTTATGTGACACTCAGTAGTCCCATATCGAATATAAAATAATTTATGAGTGAATATATAAATGACATGAATATTAATAATAATAAATAAATTTAGATATTTTTTATTGGGGTTTGGACCTAACAAGTTATTATTACTAGTGGGTCTGGTCGTTACATTTGGTATTAAAGCCAATAATCAGTCGAAAGTGTGTGACGAGTCTCGGCTGAGCCTGGATCTAGATAACAAGACTAGTGAGACAAATCTCACATCGCCGGGTGATTTTGGGTTATGTGTTTGGATTGACAAGGGAGAATCTGTGACACCCCAATAGTCCTACATCGGATGCGAATTGAGTTGTGATTGAATATATGAGCTTAATCATTTTGGACTGTGATTTAGGCCTAACGAGTTATTATTGTTAGTCGGCCGGGTCGTTATATTTTGGCTAAGGACAAGGACATGTTTATTTGAGTAAACGTGAACAGAGGTGAAGTTGTTTTCAATCGTAAATAGTTATTTTTAAGTTATTATTGTTAGTGGGCTGGGTTGTTAAATATCTATTTATTTGAGTAAAAGCGAAAAAGGGTGAAATCGTTTTCAATCGTATATAATTATTTTTGTTGTTTGATTCGCTGTAATAAAAATACAGCTGAAATTCGAGATTTCGACTCTTGGCCGAAGTCAATTATGATAAAAAGAGGTAAAAAAAAAAATACAAATGATAAAAAGAGATAAAAAGTGAAAAAGGGTGAAGTCGTTTTCAATCGTAAATAATTATTTTTGTTATTTGATTCGCTGTAATAAAGATATAGCTGAAATTCAAGATTCCCACTCTTGGCCGAAGTCAATTATGATAAAAAGAGGTAAAAAAAAAAAATACAAATGATATTACTAGATATATTTAAATATATTTAATTGTGGCACTAATTACTCTTTTATTTAGTTTACATGTTTAAAATGTAATAAAAATTGATTATTTAAGTTTCAATATATTTTTTATTTAGTTTATACATTTAGAATATAATGAAAATTAATTAGTGAAGTATTAATATTTCTTTTACTCCATAATTTTATTATTGTATTATTATAATTTATATACAAAAAAATTACTTTAGTGGTTTTAGATTATATTTTTTAATTATATAAGAATATAATTATATCAATTTTTTATTTATTAAATTATTTATTAGTTATTTATAAATTATAATTTTTATATAATTTATTTTTTATCAAACAAACAACAGAATAAAAAAAACTTTACTTCTATAACTATAGAAACTAACAGCAGAAAAAAAAAAAGAAGAAGTTTTCATCTAAACTTCAATTTAATCCAAAATTTACTTTTGGTGAAACAATTATTGTTTAAAAAGTATTGTAAAATATAATATTGTGCTGTTAAAAATTTTAGTATAAAAATACTGTATAGCGTAGAAATTTTATTTACCAAAATATTCACATGCTGTGAAGTGTTAAATTATAAAAATACACATTATAGTTTTCACAAAAGAAACTTTTAAAAATATTTAATGGAAAAAAAAATATGTTATACAAAATTACCAAATTAAAAAAAAAAATTACATAACTTGAAATTACTCTTAATAAATTAAAGTTGTACATAAATTAGTAACATAATACATCTTAAAATACTAAATCAAACTAAAATTTAGGGTTTTTTTTTCAAAATGTCTTGTAGTAGGGGTTTGTTCAATACATTTGTAGTATGAAATAATTTAAATAAAATAAAAGATTATATTTTATTATGTAATTCAAAAATTTCAAATGCCTAATTATATAAGGCAAACCAAACACACCCTAAAATATAAGAGAGGAAGTAACTTAGTTACATAATTTATATATGGGTAATATATTCATTCTCTAAAATAAATGAGCAATACTATTCATACACTCTAAAAGGAGTGTATCACTGCAACAAAATTAGATTATAGAGATATATTTTTGTAACACTTTTATATAAGTGTCCTATTTATATTCCATCTATATCAAAAATTAGATTATAGGGACATATTTTTGGAATACAGTATAAAAATGTATCGCTATACACCCTAGCGACGGCACATATAACAACACTAATAATAAATATCGGTATTTTTGCTAGCGATATTTTTTTTCAGATTTTAAAAATACTTAAAAGTATCTCTATAGTATAATTTTATTATAGTGTATGATGCACATTCTTTACTGGTCATTTCGAAATGATCAGTAATATTTCTCTAATTTGTAAATAAATAAAATATAATATATATATATTTTTTATAAGATGTATAAAAAATATTTTTCAAAATAAATTTATTGCGTTGCGCATTACATAAAGGCAAAAGCTCCAAAAATGTGTTGCGCACTACGAGAAGCTTGGCCAAAGGTTTACAAAGTATTCCAAGGAATGTTTGCTTCGGTTATTAATGTGAGAATAAGTCCTTATTCCTATATATCCACACACTATTTTGAAGAGAGGAATAATAATTTTTTATTTAGTCCCTGTTTGATTTGATTCGGATGGAATAAAGTTTTTATTCTTTTTTTTTTTTTTTATTCAAACCCTATTTTGAAAGGTGAAATAGTTTTTTTTTTCTTTTTGTTTTATTATTTTTTATAAAATAAATTTATTTTCACTTGAAAGTAAATATAATTAAAGTAAGTATAATTTTAATTATTATATTAATTTTTTAAATAATCTAATAGTTTGACTAATTAATTAATTAATTAATTTTAATTTATTAAATTATTTATGGTAAATTAAATTATTAATTAACAATACCCATTGTTAATTATTTTATTATTTAATATTTAGAATTATCTAATTAAATAAGTTAAATTATTATTTAATTAATATTTTTATGTTAATTAATGGGATAAAATATTTTTATTTTAAAATTATAATTATTCTTATTCTTACCCATTCAATCTAATTATCCAAATATTTTTTTTTTTTTTTAGAAATAATCTAATTTTCATTCAAGTGCAAAATTGATCTTATTCCTACTTATTTTTGAAAGTTATGTCTATATTAGAAATAATTTGTTCTTACTTATACCCAAGCCAAACGATATTCGGATATAAGAGAGGGAATAAACCCTTATTCCCTTCTTTATACCCAAACGCTATTTTCAAAGAGGGAGGCGTTAGGATTTGGTTAGATTTGTAGTTGAATTCTAGTTAGATTAAGATTAATATTTAAATTTGTTGGACATAAATTTATTAAGATTTAAATATTAATTAGAATAAAAATCTATTTAGACTAAAATTTAGATAGCTTTTGATGTAAGATATAAATATAGTACATGTTCTATTATTTGATGGTGATGGTAGGGTTTAACCATACCCATATGACATGGTGGTGGAGGTAGGATTTAACCACACCCATAAAATATGGTGGTGGAGGTAGGATGTAACAACACCCATATGATATAGTGGGATTTAGGATTTAGCCACACCCATATGACATGATCAAGGTGTTCATAATTTTGGATGCACCTGCGGGTGTGTTAAAAGAGAAAAGTATTCTAAGTTTATAGAAGGTGAAAGAAGGGTGAGAGAGATTCAAAAAGAGGGCTCGGGTTGAAACTACTTTATTGTAGAAGATGAGTCAGTGTAATTCTTCTCTTGATTAATGAATCTTATTTCATCCATATTTTCTTTCTTAATTTTTTTTCTCTTTGTGGTTGTGTTGGTTCCAGCTTCTGTTGAGGAGACAGGCTTACAGTAAAAATCCAATTTGACGTTTCTGTTGCGAAATCCAAACACTAGGCGATACCGGAGCAGGTTACGGATTCACAAAATTTGATACTGAAGCGAGTACCAAATTCCCAACCAGAGGAACAACAATTCTTAATGTGCATTTATATGCTATGAATATGATAGTGAATTTGTCCGTTGGCATTAATTATTAATTTAAAATTTTTATATTGTTAAAATTATATAACTAATTTATTTAAGGCATACTTATGCAGAATCTAATTTGGTCTTTTGTTATAGAACAAAATGCTTGCTCCTATAAGAAAACAAAATTTACTAGTGTCTACTGTCAATCTATGTATGATGTACATTTTTATACGTCTCGCATGTCCGTATCGGGTACTCACGTATTCGTGTCGGACTCGTGTCTGATGTGAACATTTTTTAGACGCGCGTTTAATGCCGATCCATACCGCATAGAATTAAAAAAGTGTGTGTATATATATATATATATATAAGATGATAAATATTTTATCTTTTTGATGAGTATATGTTGAAGCCAAAAAATATCGCCACGGAGAAAAGATCCAGTCAAATTAGAAATGACATGTGACGCAAATATCGGACCAAAGGGGTCAACCGATGGAACCTTGGGTTGATAAGAAACGTCTTTAAGGCCAACTCCAATCGGCTGCATAAGGGAAATCGAGTCATCGGTTCCCTCAGCTGATCGATAATCAGAAATCAGTCGAGACTCGGCCCATGAGCTGAAGGAAAATGAAGATCGAAGCACACAAGTACCAATCCTAACAGAGAAAGGTAGAAGATATAGGGCATTAATTTCATAATAAGCGCAAATATGACAAGTGGCGCCCGGTATCAACGATCGCCGAGGATCGCGCCTCGGCGCACAGATCTCGGGAATGAACGGAGGCAGAAAATAGCCACTATTCAGTCAAGAAGAGACAACAACAAAGGAAAGTGGTTGAGAGATACGTGACGATTTCCCGCAAATCACGTCGTTGTTCGAAACGGCGGATATATTCATGGTTCGGACTAGTATAAAAAAGCGAACCAACAAAGAGAAAGGGTCTTACGATCACATAAGCCAGAGACCACCCTTATTATTCAATACTTTCAATGCTTGCATCTATCGCTTTTTAGACTAAGTTTACAACTTTTCTTACAGCTTTTCTAGATAGATTTACTGCATTTCTTTACATCTTTCCTTACAGCTTTCCTAAGAGTAGTCATAATTGTAATCGAATCTTGTAACCCATTCTCTTCAAGCAATACAGAGTCATTCGACTGTTTGGTTGAGTGTATTTCCTTAAGCATTCTGAGTCAATCTCAGCTCGCTACCTTCAGTTCGGCTCTTTCTGGCCGAACTCGGTTCACCGTTTGATTGAGAAGAACTCGGTCAAGAGGATCCCTCTTCGACTTAATCGTTTGGCACGCGGCGCATTCACATCAGAAGGTAATTCGAAGCCGATCGCAGACCAGACCAGGTCAACGATCAACGCGACATTTCGGCACGAACAATACATATAAGTTTTTTTGAACAGTATAAATAAATTATGTATGGTGGAGAATTTTTTTTCTTAAAATATATGAACTATTAATGAAAAAATTTATAAACTTCTATTCGTATGAAAAATATAACAATATTTTATCAAAATTTATATTTTATATATAATAAATATATATTATTATATTAATAATATTATATTTAGAGTTCGGCTACTATACTATTAATAGTACCAAGTTATTGGTGCTATCAAATTTTCTACCCTTAGATCAATCTTTTTGATCATTTTCATCCATTAGATTTTACTATTTCCCCAACCACCTATTAAACTCAAGGGTCCCACTATCATCTCAACCACACATCTTAATTTTAATCCAACGGTTAAAAACTTAATAGCACAAATGACTTGGTATTATTAATAGTATTCCAGCCTAGCTCTTATATTTATTATCTATATTCATTTCGTATTGTGTTTTAATTTTTTAAAAGTTGCCAAGTCGCTGTGTCCGAGTCGTGTCATATCGTGTTCCGTGTCTCGTGTCAGTATTCATGGCGCTCCGTCAATAGCAAAATGTTCATCCCATAATTCTCTGCCTACTCTATTTTCTGCACTAACAGATGTAGCACAAAATAATTAAATTGTAGGATGAAGCACCCAGGTATATATCTCCTATGCAGATTCGCTAGATGATGATGATGAAGAAGAGTCTACATATGTAGTAAGGATTAAAATCGATGCTGGTGAAGCTGCTGTGCATGGTCCAACTTATTTAAGGCATAGTTGGTGTGACACTTTCGGAATGTGTATCAGTCCTATATATAAATAATATAGTAGGATTAATTTTCTTAGTCCGGCTATAGCATTTTGGGTATTAGTAAGACCCAATAGGTTAAGAAAGTTAAGCGTGCTAGAACTAGAGTAGTTCTAGAATAGGTGATCCCCTGAAAAATTGGAGCGTCACAGTTGGTCTGCCTCGATCCATATGAGAAAGATCTTCTAATTAATTTCGGTTTGATGCGTAGTTCTTCAAAACTGAAATAATAGGCTTTGGAGACTATCACATGTTTTGGATCTGAAGATGACTGCAGACAGTGATCAAGATTGTATATTATTATTCTCCACTGTTAAGCCTGGCATGATTATGTCCAAATGGAGAGTGATATCTGAACGAGAACTTATGAGTCCAAGTAGGGATGTCAACTGGTTGGATTCGGAACGGATATTCAAAAACCCGAATCTGAATCTGACTATCAAATTCAAATTTCGAATTAGACGGATTTTAAAAATTCATATCCAAATTCAAACTCGACAAAAAATTCAAAATTCGAACCGAATCCGATAATCCAAATCCGAAACAATTATTTCTCTTTTTCTCTTTACAATATTTCAAAACATATTACATTAAATCTAAATTTTTAAAATATAAATTTAAATATAATATCAAATATTTGTATATACATATATTATATAACGTAAAATCAATTCGGGTTCGGATCGGATACAGTCAAAATCCATATCCGAATTCAAATCCGTCGGATTTTCGTTTTTTATATCTGTATCCGAATTTTAACAACGGATAAATTCATTTTGTTCGAATTTAAGTTCGAATGAAATTTCGGATATCCGTAATCATTGACATCCCTAAGTTTAAGATATTTAATGTATTAATGCTTCCTTACTACTGGATCGTTTTGTATATTTAATGCATTGTATATATGGAGTGATATAATTTTGAAATGCACTTTTCAGCTGTATGAAATCAAACAAATTATTTACTCTTGCAATGCTTTCTACTACATTCAACTAATCAAAATATGTGTAGTTATAACTGTTACATTTTCAAATATATGTATCTATAATTGTTTTGTATTTCTATTTACATCCTATATTTCAAACGACCCTTAGATTCACATATCTTGCGATCTATTTTCGTGCTGGTCCAAAACATATAATAATTTAATAATCTGGATATTTTATTTACAAAGGTTGAAAAAGATTATCAAGAAATTGGTTTATCACTAAAGTAGTTATTTTCATTTTTTATATATTTCAAATAATCTAGAAAAAAAAAAACATTCAAATATTTTAAGCGAACAACCACTTTTCACTTAAAATGTTGAAAAAAGGATAAAAAGAAAGATAGTTTGGTGTCACAGACTTGACCAAGATTGCTTGTTAAGTCTATGTGGCATTCACTTTTCTTCGCAAAGTGAACAAGTTTACCTCTCTGCTTGCTGGCCTGAATCTACTCGTTTTACTACTAAGTACAAGAGGGAGAGAGAGAGAGAGAGAGAGAGAGAGAGAGAGAGAGTTTGGAGAGAAATAGTATTCTATTACTTAAAGAGTAGAAAAATACAATGAGTTATATTGAGGGGGTGGAAGTCATAGGTATATATAGGTTACTTGCCGCCCAAGAGAGCAAATAGAAAGGCGCAAAGTGGTTATAGATATATATGTAAGCTACGAACTCCCAAGAGACTATTTATTCCATCTTTTAGAAACCCTGAGAGGCACTTGACTCCTCAGCTTCCTAGTTTGCAGTCTTGATACCTGTAGATGCTTTTAGAAGATTTTGACAAAACCTCTGCTCGTAATTTTCTTTGCAGTTTGGATGATTACAGAGGAGAAAACTTGAAAAAATTCTAAGTCTCTTACAACCGCTCCCACCAAATGCGCATGTATCCTCGTCACGTGCTGATATTGAAACTTTTCTACTAAGATCTGGTACTTCCAAAAGATGTCAGCTCTCTTCCAACTGGTCTTGCCATGCGGGAGATTCTTCTACCGGACTAGGTATTTGAGGCTCGGGTGTCCAAAAGGGTTCCGACCTTCAATAGATTTAGTTATAATGGCGGGAGCGTGTTGCCACACCGTCCATTTTCTTAGGATTCCTAAAGTGAGTTTTAGATTTTTTGTTCGAACCAGACAACAAATTTAAAACTCAAATTCGAAAATTCGAACCCGAAGCAACACTTATCTTTATCATATTTCAATATATGTTATATTAAAATCTAAATTTTCAAAATATAAGTTTAAATATAATATCAAACAATTATATATAGTATATAATAATATAAAATCTATTCAGGTTCAGGTTCGAATTGGTTATAGACAAAATAAATATCCGAATCAAATTTATCAAATTTTCGTTTTTTATATCTGTACTCAAATTATATTCATTTAGTATCGAATAAATTCGTCCCGCTCAAATTTATATTCGAATAAAAGTTTAAAAATTCGTATCCATCTACATCCTTAGGGACCACCTTACCCTCCAAAGCTAGCCTTGCACTTTTTTTTTCTTGAGTAATGAAATATAATATATATATATATATATATATATATATATATATATATATATATATATATATATAGTCCGGCTAGAATACTATCGATAGCACCAAGCAATTGGTGCTATCAAGTTTTCTGCCGTTGGATGAAAAAATATGCGGTTGGAATTATAGTGGTTCCCTAAGATTTTTACTATTCAACCAACCACCTAGTAAACCCTAAGGGACCACTATCATCTTAACCACACATTTTTTAATCCAAAGGTTAAAAACTTGATAGCACCAATGACTTGATGCTATCGATAGTATTATAGCCTAATTATATATATATATATATATATATATATATATATATATATATATATATATATATATATATATATATATATATATATTGAATAAAATTGCTTAATAAATAATCAATTTTAATAGTATAGTAAAATAGGAGTTCTCTTTTATCTAAATTTTTTTATCCATATTTTGGGTTACAAATTAAATAGATATGCTAACTTATTTTAGTAAAGTTTTGCAACTTGCTCGATTTTTTTTTTTTAAATTTCAATTTTTTTTATTTATTTGAGATCGAGGTAAAATACGTAATGATAATTAATGTAAATTTTAATGTACAATGTGATTGAGATAGGAGCTAAAGTGCACGCGATCGTTGATAATTTGGCAAAAAGAAGAAAGCAATGTTTTAAAAGTCAGAAACATTTACGATCCTAAAAAATTGCCGGGTCACCGCCACTAGATCGACTAGTTGTTTAACCACGGGTTGAACGACATCAGTATTAACATCATAAATATTTAATAATTATTAATTTTTTATATATATAATAATAAGTATATACTAAGTATAGAATATTTTTATTTATTATATTATATATAATTAAAAATGTATATGAAATGTAGATTATATTTTTTTATTTTATATATATATATATATATATATATATATATATATATATATATATATATATATATATATATATTAGAGTTTATATATTTTTAAAAGTACAAACTCAATTGTATTTGTAAATTTTTTATTATTGAATTTATATTGGAATTTATGATATTATAAAGTCAACAACTAAGGAGAGAGAAAGAAAAAGTAAATAGCATAAATCTCAATACAAATTCAATAATAAAAAATTTATAAGTATAGTTGAATTAGTGCTTTTGAAAGTATACAAAGCATTTTTCTTTATATATATATATATCGGTTGATTTTTATAAAATCGACTGATTCATCGGTGTACTAGTTGAATCACTGGTCTAAACAAGTCAAAGTTGTTGGCTATTTATTTACATATTAAAATAGGTGTAATTTTTTGTTTCATGACAATAGGCTCAGTAGACTAATAAGTTGAGTTGAGTGAGCCCAATAAATTGAGTAGGACTGTAATCTATAATAAATCTAACGGCAAAATGCCCCAATAATAAATGGGTTTTGTTTGATCAAAATTCGTAGACGCCACCAAAAAAAAAGAAAAAAAAAAAAAAAAAATTTCACATAGGGGCAGTTTGGGTAATTTGGATTCCACCACAAAGTGCCCCATGAGCAGGTCCACCAAAAAGAATGGCATGCACTGCACTGCCTTGTCTGAAGCTTCTTGGCTGGTTTTCTGAAGCACTGTTGTGATCAAGCTGAGGAGTCCAACACCCCTTTTCATCTCCATGAAATCCCAGGCCACTTTGGGAGAGGCAGTAATATATTCTCTCTTTTTGGTAAAAATGTATGGAGACCCCCTCAACTTTAGACTATTCGAAAATAACCCTCTCAACTTTCTTTTCTTTTAAAAAAAAAAATTGAGATCCTCTCCACTTTTAATTTTTTTAGTTTGAATTTTTATACTTAGTAGTTAAATTAAAAACTCTATGTATTCAATACTGGCTAGTATTTTTCAAAAAAAAAAAAAGGAAAAGAAAAAAGAAGCTGAGAGGGCTATTTCATAATTGTCTATTAATTGAGAGTGGGTCTCTATGCAACTTTACATCTCTTTATGAATGAAAGGAAAAGTAGAGAGTATCTGATCCCCAATGTCTTTTCCAAAAGATAATAATAAGAGTTTAAAAGTTGTTATAGTGATCGTTTAGATATCAAGTGTACTCCGTATCGTTGCCCTGAGCTGTTACAACTATCCTACACCTTTCATTCAACTTCTTCTTTTTTTTTTTTTTTTTTTTTTTTTTTTTTTTTTTATGACTATGAGTTCATATCTTTTAGTCAAAAGAAGCAAGAATAGAATATGGAAGGAATTGATTCCTATTATATATATATATATATAGTAGAATTTATATATTTTTAGGTCTTGTTTGATTCGGATATAAATTTAAGAGGTATAAAGTGTATTTATAAATTTTTTTACTATTAAATTTGTATTGAGATTTGTACTATTATATTTTTTCTTTCTCTCTCTTTAGTAGACTTTACAATAACACAAATTTCAATACAAATCTAATGATAAAAAATTTACAAGCATATTGAGCTTGTACTTTTAAAAATATATAAACTCTACTCTCTCTCTCTCTCTCTCTCTCTCTCTCTCTCTCTCTCTCTATATATATATATATATATTATATATATATATATATATATATATATATATATATATATATATATATAATTATGCTGGAATACTATCGATAGCACTAAGTTATTGGTGCTATTAATTTTTTAGTCATTGGATTAAGGGATGTGCGGTTAGGATGATAGTGGTCTCCTATAGTTTAGTGGATGGTTGGTTAAATAGTAAAAATCTTAGGGAACTATTATAATTTCAAACCGCACATCCTTTCATTAAAGGGCTAGAAATTTAGTAGCACTAATTACTCGATACTATCGATAGCGTTCTAGCCGGACTATATATATATATATATATATATATATATATATATATATATATATATATACCCAATTGCTTAGTACTATATATCGATAGCATTCTAGCCGGACTCTCTCTCTCTCTCTCTCTCTCTCTCTCTCTCTCTCTCTCTATATATATATATATATATATAGAGAGAGAGAGAGAATGAGCGATTGAAAGAGAGAGAGAGAGAGAGAGAGAGTCCGGCTAGAATGCTATCGATAGTACAAAATAATTGGGGCTACTAATTTTTTATCGTTAGATTTATCTCTTTGATCATTTCCACCTTATGGTTTATACTATTCAACCAATCATCCACTAAACTCTAGGGAACCACTATCATCCTAACCGCACATCTCTTAATCCAATGGCTAAAAACATGGTAGCACCAATGATTCGGTGCTATCGATAATATATTAGCATATATATATATATATATATATATATATAATATATATATATATATATATATATGAGTAGAGCTTATATACTCTCAAAAGAACAAGCCAATGTATGTTTGTGAATTTTTTATCATTAGATTTGCATTAGAATTTGTGCATTTGTAAAGTCAACTAAAGAGAGAGAAAGAAAAAGTAAATAGCACAAATCTCAATGCAAATTCAATGGTAAAAAATTCACAAGCATACATTGGCTTATGCTTTTGAGAGTATATAAGCTCTACTATATATATATATATATATATATATATATATATATATTATATATATATATATATATAGATATATATATATATATATAGTAGTTCTTATATACTTTTAAAAGCACAAGTTTAAATATACTTATAATTTTTTATCATTAGATTTGTATTGAAATCCATACTATTATAAAATCAACTAAAAAGAAAGAAAAAAAAAGATATAATAAGACAAATTTCAATACAAATTTAATAATAAAAAAATTACAAATATAATTGGGCTTATATTTTTGAAAGCATATAAGCTCTACTCATATATATATATATATATATATATATATATATATATATATATATATATATATATATATATATATATATAATATATATATATATATATATTCCGGCTAGAATACTATCGATAGCATCAAACAATTAGTGCTATAAAGTTTTTTGGATGAAAAGATATGCGGTTGGGATTATAGTGGTTCCCTAAAATTTTTACTATTCAACCAACCACCTAGTAAATCCTAGGGGCCCACTATAATCCCAACCGCATAATTTTTCATCCAACATCTAAAAACTTGATAGCCATTGGTGCTATCAAGTTTTTAGCCGTTGGATGAAAAATTATGCGGTTGGGATTATAGTGGGCCCCTAGGATTTACTAGGTAGTTGGTTGAATATTAAAAATCTTAGGGGACTACTATAATCGCAACGCATATCTTTTAATCCAAACGGCTAAAAATTTGATAGCACCAATGGTTTGTGCTATCGATAGTATTCTAGCCGGACTTCTCTCTTCTCTCCTCTCTCTCTACTCTCTCTCTCTCTCTCTCTCTCTATCTATATATACTTATCGATATCTATATATATATATATATATATATATATATATATATATATATATATATATATATATATATATATAATTAGAACTAGAATACTATTGATAGCACCAAGCCATTGGTGCTATCAAGTTTTTAGCCGTTGAATGAAAAATTATGCGGTTGGGATTATAGTGGGCCTCTAGGATTTACTAGGTAGTTGGTTGATTAGTAAAAAATCTTAGGGGATCACTATAATCCCAACCGCATATCTTTTCAACCAATGGTTAAAAATTTAATAGCACCAATTGTTTGGTGCTATCGATAGCATTCGGCCGGACTATGTATATATATACCCATTGCTTAGTACTATATATCGA
>CM054951.1:1733959-1918532 GCA_029168755.2 Tillandsia fasciculata | reverse complement strand
ATGACTTCGGACTAATTGGATTTGAAGTCTAGTCCAACAAATTTGGTTCGATGGAGTAAGTCGGTGGTTTAGTCCATATTCCACCTACATCTAACCAAAAATCCGAACTCGAGTTTAGCCTCACCACTTACACTATGGGCATGTTTGGTTTCCTGAAAGTGGCTGAAGTGACTTTTATAATAGTGACTTTTACAAAGTTGACTTTTGTTGTTTTGATTGTTTGATTATATATAAAGAATATAATCTAATTGCAAAATGGAAAAAGTGAAGTATAGAAAATTATAGTTTTGTTGTTTTGATTGTTTGATTATATATAAAGAAATGAAAATATAAAAAAACAATTTATGCTTGTAATTTAAATTAAAAAAATTAAATTTAAATTTATATTTAGAATTCAAAATTAAAATTTAAAATTTAAATTTAAACTTAAATTTGAGTTGAATTTATAATTAAAATTTTAAGACATAATTAAATTTACAATTGGGATTTAAAGTTTAATTAACAACTCATAACTGAAGTTAAATTCTAAAATCAAATTTCAACATAAAACTTAAAACAATTAATTCAAAATTGAATTCATAATTTGAATTTAATTTATGATTGCATCAAATTTTAATTTGTATTTGATCTTAAATTCTGAATTCAAATATGACTTCACAATTTGAATTAAAATTAAAAGTAAAATTTGAGTTAAAACAATTTAAATTGAACATTTGAATTCCTAATTCAAATGAAAGTTCAAACTGAAACTCATTATTAAAATTAATTTCAAAATGCAAACTTAAATTTCAAATATAAATTTCAATTAAATTTTATAAATTGTGGTTGAATTTGAATTTATAAATAAATGAAATAAATTCGTTATTTTGATTCGAATTAAGTTGAAATTAACTTTAAAAATAAATTCAAAGGTGAAAGTTAAGACCAGATATTACCTTTTAGATAAACTCTCCACTTTCAGTGACTTTGGAAATTTTTTAAGCCAAAGTCAAAAAAGTGAGATTTAGTTATAATTCATTGTAACAACCCACTTTTGTAAAGTGGTTTTTCATATTCAAATTTCACAACAACCAAACACCGATAAGTATGTAACTTTCTGAAAGTGTTACTTTTGGTGCTTCATTCGCCAAACAAACATGCCCTAATCCAAACACCCCTTAGCATCAGAAGTGATTGTTTATAATACTTGTTGCTCACACAAGTAGAGAAAGTCATAACTAGGAATGGTTGTTTCCTTTGATAAGTTTCACCTACATATTCTATTAAGAAAGGTTCCACTTTGAAATATAGAAATATCTTAATTATATCTTTTTGTGTATTGACAGCCTTGCTATCCGAAAATCTACGTTGGGAAGCACTTGTCCTTTAAGCACCATGCCTAAGATAAGACACGCAGGGTGAAATATCCAGAAGGATGGGAGCTTATTGAGCCTACTCTTCGTGAATTAGAAGCAAAGATGAGAGAAGGTTGGTGATTTCATCTATTCTCTTTCCTTATACAGAAGATGACACCTTCCATGCTTACATATAAGTTATTCTGAGCAGCTGAAACGATCCACATGATGGCAGAGGGAAAATGCGAAGCACTTTGGCCTATATTTCGAATTGCTCATCAGAAGAGCCGTTACAATATGACCTTTACCATAGGAGGAAGGAGATATCGAAGGAGTTGTATGACTTCTGCATCGATAAGGGCTATGCAGACCATAATCTAAGGCAAAATGGAAAAGGTTGGCATCTTAGTCTATTTCTTTATCATCCTAAAGGTTTTTCCGACCTTCATTTTTGTATTTTCATAGTTTGCATTCTCAGATGTCAGCAATCAACCTGCAGCAGGAACTGAACTTCTTGAGAGAACATGTTTCTTTACTTATCTACTGCCCTTTTATTACTTGATTAATGCATATAAAAACGTGAATTATATTGAAAATAAGTAATCTTGTTGTGTGCTTCTAACAAGTATCTTTATATTGCGATGCTGCTACAGTTTGTTGCTGTATACAATTGTTTTAATTTTCTTAAATTGTGGTTTATTATATGTTCCTTTATTGTCATGTGAATTGCCTGCTTTGTTCGTTGTGTTACTTTACATCATTCAATAATTCTTGTTTTTCTTAACCATATGCAGCCGGGTTACGAGCGCCTTTGCTGCCTTCGCCTGCATTGCAGACACGAGATCAAAACTTTGCGACCACGTGCGTGTGCAGGGTTCCCAAGCATCTTAGGGAAGAAAAGGTTATTGAATGTGTTCATTGTGGATGCGGAGGATGTGCTAGTGGTGACTAATAAGTATTGGTGGCGACGTAAAGGATTGTAGTAAGTCACACTTACTTTTTTGTCAGGATAACCAGCATCTGTTATGCACATTATGTGTACTTTTATATATTTGTGGTATTGACTGTTGCCTCCAGTTTACTTCGCGTGGTACAATGCGATTGGCTTCCTAATATACTGGTTGGTTTACCTCGCACATTTGCAGCATCAGCAGATTCAGAGGGGAGGGGGCAGGTTGTGTTGACAGGAACTGAATTTAAGAAAGCAGAACAAGGTATCAGAGCAATGCATCTCAATGACTACATCATTTCCTTACGGGTGGCGAGCATTGCTGCCCGAGATTCAACAAGTGCCTGCCATTTTCATAATAAGCAGTAACATCCGAAGGAATCAGGATGAAGAAAAGAATCAGAGCATCAATGCCTGCAGATGGCATACAGCACAAACTTTAGTAAGCCTTTACTTGTGGTTCTGTTTACTTTGCACTTAATCCGGTTATATTCGATTTTGCTTCCTTTCAAAAAGACTCTGTGACTGCTGCATCCCTCTATCACATGCTCCAGACAAATGAGAGATATCTTGATGGTGGTAGATGGTGAAATCGTATGTAACTTATCTAAACTATGAATCATTTTGAGTCTTATTTAGTTTTTCAAAAATATTGATTTGATTTCGACAACAATTTCTTGAATTTAAAATTTAAGCTAATTATTTTTTTTTAATAAATTTATAGTTGTAAAGTAAATGATATATTTAAATTTTGAAGTTGAAATCTTGTTGACTCAAAGTAAAGGGTGAAAAGGAGTTAGTAATAGTAGATCAGAAAGAGTAGTAGTTGAAATATTCCCTTCTTTTCTTGAGAAAAGAGAAAGTTTCAGTTAAATATTAGATAAAAATGTACAGAATCTATCTCATTCTTAAATTTGTTTGATTTAAGTCAGTTAATAATATTTTAGCTTTAAAATTTAAGCTAATTATTTTAATAAATTTATAATTTTGTGAATTATGTATACTAATTAAATTTGTAAAAATAAACGATATATTTAAATTTTGATGATAGTTTTTACTTAAAAAATATATATATATATGAAATAAGGCAAAATAATTTATCAGAGGAATTGAGCTAGAATGTTTTTAGTAGCATAAAAAATCTAGGTGCTTGTGAATTTTTAAGTTCTTGATCCAAAATTTTGACCATTAAGATTGAAAGTAAAAAATGGTGGCTAATGATGGGCCCTATTATGAAATGACCCAAAGGTAAAAAAACTACAAGCTATTCAAATCACTCAAGCCAGACACTCATGGGACTGAACAACTTGCAAAAAGTGGGCAGCAATTAGAAATTTCAGCATTAACAATCAGACTGTACTAGTGGCCATTAAAACAAGGGTTAATTGCTACATGTCCCTCCAAATATGTCGAATTGCAATATATTCCTGCAAAATTCAACTTTTCATATTTATCCCTTCAAAAATCTATCGTTATTCAAATATGCTCCTACCGTCCATCTCTGTTAAAAAAGTTGATTTAACCCTAGGTTAAATGCTTAACCTTGGTTAGATTAAAAATTGAATTTACATATTTACCCTTTTCCATATTATAATATTTTTTTTTTTTAAAAAAAAAAAAACACGGAAAAAAAAAAAGGGATTATTTTGATAATAGAATTTTATGATTTTTGGAGAGGGGCATTTTTGTAACAAGTATAATGGTATTGCTTTTGGAGGGATATATTTGTAAGGGGTCAAAAAAGTCATTTAATTGCATACATGTTCCTCCAAATATGTCGAATTGCAAATATATTCCTGCAAAATTCAACTTTTCATATTTATTCCCTTCAAAATCTATCGTTATTCAAATATGCTCCTACCATCCATCTCTGTTAAAAAAGTTGATTTAACCCTAGGTTAAATGCTTAACCTTGGTTAGATTAAAAATTGAATTACATATTTACCCTTCCATATTATATATATTTTTTTTTTAAAAAAAAAAAAAATACGGAAAAAAAAAAGGATTATTTTGATGATAGAATTTTATGATTTTTGGAGAGGGCATTTTTGTAACAAGTATAATGGTATTGCTTTTGGAGGGATATATTGTAAGGGGGCAAAAAAGTTATTTAATTGCATACATGTTCCTCCAAATATGTCGAATTGCAAATATATTCCTGCAAAATTCAACTTTTCATATTTATCCCTTCAAAAATCTATCGTTATTCAATATGCTCCTACCGTCCATCTCTGTTAAAAAAGTTGATTTAACCCTAGGTTAAATGCTTAACCTTGGTTAGATTAAAAATTGAATTTACATATTTACCCTTTCCATATTATATATTTTTTTTTTTTTTAAAAAAAAAAAAATACGGAAAAAAAAAGGATTATTTTGATGATAGAATTTTATGATTTTTGGAGAGGGCATTTGTAACAAGTATAATGGTATTGCTTTTGGAGGGATATATTTGTAAGGGGGCAAAAAAGTTATTTAATTGCATACATGTTCCTCCAAATATGTCGAATTGCAAATATATTCCTGCAAAATTCAACTTTTCATATTTATCCCTTCAAAAATCTATCGTTATTCAAATATGCTCCTACCGTCCATCTCTGTTAAAAAAGTTGATTTAACCCTAGGTTAAATGCTTAACCTTGGTTAGATTAAAAATTGAATTTACATATTTACCCTTTCCATATTATATCTTTAAAAAAAAAAAAAAAAAAAAAAAACACGGAAAAAAAAAGGATTATTTTGATGATAGAATTTTATGATTTTTGGAGAGGGGCATTTTTGTAACAAGTATAATGGTATTGCTTTTGGAGGGATATATTTGTAAGGGGGCAAAAAAGTCATTTCACATCGAATCTGTTAAAAAATAAACCGATTCTAAACGGGGATTAACCAGAGGGGCATATTTGAAGAACTTTAGATTTTTGAAGGGATAAATATGAAAAGTTAAATTTTGCAGGAATATATTTGTAATTCGACATATTTGGAGGAACATGTATGTAATTAACCCTTAAAACAATGCCATATACCTGGGCAGCTTACTGTCGAAGAGTAAGTGATTTCGCTCGTAAAGTTCGTGTGACATTCTCTCTATTTACTTGCCCGAACCAAAGAGTCCTATGACTAAGTGCATTACTTGCCCGAACCAAAGAGTCCTATGACTAAGTGCAAAAGACGGAAAAGAGATTGATAGTGATAGAGATAGAGATTTTGTGGAAAAAACTAATTACTTCTATTAGATAACTCTATGCTTTGGTCGCAGCCAATTTCACTATTTGTAGCCTTTTTGGTATGATGAGCACACCAACTAACATTCTAGAAAACAGTAAAGAAAAATTCTTATAATCCTTGGGCATTTGTTTGCAGTTTTAGAGATTTTAATTTCTACAGTTGCATGGTTCTCAGGCTGCGTTTGGTTCGGGTATAAGCGAAAACTAGTTATTTTTGGAATAGATATAAGTTCAAGTACAAGCAGGAATTAAAGTAATTTTATGTTTGGTTGAATATAAGAGTTGTACCGGGGATAAAAAAAATTGTGTTTGGAATAGGTATAAGTTCAGGTACAAGTAGGAATTAAAGTAATTTTGTGTTTGGTTGAATATAAGAGTTGTACCGGGGATAAGAAAAATTGTGTTTGGTAAGTTAAAAAGGAATACGAAGAATAGAGAGGATTAAAATTTTAATTTAAGATAAAATTTTTACTGATATGATTTTAAATCTTTAATTTAAAATATTTATTAAAAAATTTATTAAAATTTATATTTTAGTTATATATAAAAAAATTATTAAAAATTTTTTGGTTTTTGAAAATTTATAAATTTTTTTATATTCAAAATTTTGTATATAAAAATAGGTATAAATTTATAAATTTAAAAATGGCTAAATTATAGAAAACTCCCTATAATATACTGCTTTTTCACTTTACCCATTGTCTTTAAAAAACCTATATTTTGCCCTCTCGTAATTATGGAATTGTGCATTTACACCCCCGCCGTCAGCATTCGTTAGTGGGCCGTCAATTTTTTAGGTAATATACCAAAAGTATCCTTCAACCTCTTCTTCTCCTGATCGCTCCGAGACCGAGCTCCGTCGCTCCGTGAGGGATCCCGCCACCGCCGTTGTCGGGAGCCCTCGACGATTGTCGGCGCAATCGCCGCCCAGTCCCTCCCCGACGACGGCGCTCTAGGTCAGGCGCGGTCTGAGGCTAGTGGGGCGCCATGTGGCGGCGCCCCACTCGCCGCACCACTACGCGCAGCACGCGCGCGCGGGGAAGCGCGCGCGTGCTGGCGCAGGTCAGCGCGCGGGGACCCGTGCCTCCTCTGGCGCGGGTCAGCGCGGGGTGAGGGGGCCGCCATGTGGCGGGCCTCCATAGGCCGCCGCGCGTTGACCTACTCCCTGGGGGCGCCGCGCTTCACGCGTCCGCGCGGGGACGTGGCACCCTCGACCTCTCCGACGGCGGGGGAGACGACGACGACAGGGTGGGGAGGAGGAGGAGAGCTTTTTCGGTGGGGGCGGGGGCGGGGACGGCAGTGGGTCGGAGGGGAGCACAGGGAGGGGAGGGGGAGGATAATCACAGGAATAAGGAGGGCATTATCGTCATTTTACCTATTCGGTTAACCCCGTTGCCCTCTAAAAATAATTTTAAAATTTCTAAAATAAAAAAGAATAAATTTTTAATTTTATAAATTTAAATATCTTATAATTTAAAATTCTTTAATTTTTTTTTTTTTTAAAAAAAAACAAAACAAAACCAGCCAAGCGGGCGTTCCAACCCCCCAAATATTGTGTTTCGGGGTAAGAAAATGTATAAATCCCTTATCCTCCCCTTATCTCCGTTACCAAACAATACCTTAGAATGTGTTTAGTTCAGGTATAAAGCTAAAATTGCTTATTTCCTAGGAGCAAGACTAATTTTACGTTTGGTTAAAAATTGAGTTGTTCCTAGGAATAAGAAATATAGCGTTTGAATAATTAGATTGGAATAGTGAAAATAAGAGCAATTATAATTTTAAAATAATAATATTTTATCTAAATAATTAATATAAAATATTAATTAAATAATAATTTAATTTATTTAATTAATTATTGTCCGATAATACTGAATATTAATTAATAAAATAATTAACAATATTGAGTATTATTAATAAATAATTCAATGAATAACAAATAATTTAATAATTTAATTATCTAATAGTTAGATAATTAGTTAATAAAATAATTAGATTAGTAAAAATATTAGATTTATTAAAGAGCTAATACAATAATTAAAATTATATTTACTTAAGAGTTAATACAATAATTAAAATTATATTTATTTTAATTAAGCTTATTCTCAATTAATTGATAAAATAATTAACAATAATAATTATTATTAATTATTAATAATAAATAAATTAATTAATTACAAATAATTTAATAATTTAATAATTAGTTAATTATCTAAATACTTAAATAATTAATTAATAAAATAATTAGATTAGTTAAAATATTAGATTAATTAAAGAGTTAATACAATAATTAAAATTATATTTACTTTAATTAAGCTTATTCTCAAATGCGAACAAGGCTTGTTCCATTAAAAGGCTGAAACAGTAGTTCTAACATTATACCAACTTATTTCAAAAAGACGAGAACTGTTGTTCTCATTCATAACCAAACGCGTTTGGAGAACAAGACTGAGACAAGATCTTATTCCGAAACAAACAACGATACCTTATAGAAGAGAGTACAGTTGTTTGATTGTGCTCATGATAAAAAAAAAAAAAAAAAAAAAAAAAAAAAGTCTAAAATGCAGTAGTTACAAAGATGAGGTGGTGTCTCAAATCAATCAAATTGTTTTTTTTTAAATTCATCCATCCCATCATAATTTTTTTTAAAAAAATTTTATTATATTTTTTTCTCAAAAAAAAAAAAAAAAAAAAAAAAAAAACTGAATATAAATTATATGATGTAATTGTTACACAATAGACTGGTCCTTTATTTGTATCAATGAAAGCTGCAAACAAAGCACTAGCATTCTTAAGGTGCAAATGGTGACTTGGTTGGCCAGTCTTCTCAAGAAATGATGCCCAACATCACTAGCAATCGAAGTCAACCAGAGAGTGCCCTAGAGAATAGTTTTGCTCAAACAAAAAAATCCTAGCTTTTGTCATTCACCTTATTGGTATTCTTTTATGTGACACTCAATAGTGCCATATGAAATATAAATTAAATTATGAGTGGATATGTAAATGACATGAATATTAATAATAATAAATAAATTTAGATATTTTTGACTGTGGTTTGGACCTAATAAGTTATTATTACTAGCGGGCCGAGTCGTTATATTTGGTATCAAAGTCAATAATCAGTCGGAAGTGTGTGACGAGTCTCGGCTGAGCCTGGATATAGATGGCAAGACTAATGAGACAAATATCAAATCTCACATCACCTGGTGATTGTGTGTTTGGATTGACAAGGGAGAATCTGTGACACCCCAATAGTCCTACATCGGATGCGAATTGAGTTGTGATTGAATATATAAGAGACATGAACACTAATAATAATAAATGAGCTTAACCATTTTAGACTGTGATTTAGACCCAACGAGTTATTATTGTTAGTGAGCCGGATCGTTATATTTTGGCTAAAGACAAGGACATGTTTATTTGAGTAAAAGTGAAAAGAGGTGAAGTCGTTTTCAATCGTAAATAGTCATTTTTAAGTTATTATTGTTAGTGGGCCGGGTTGTTAAATATCTGTTTATTTGAGTAAAAGTGAAAAAGGGTGAAGTCGTTTTCAATCGTAAATAATTATTTTTGTTGTTTGATTCGCTGTACTAAAGATACAGCTGAAATTCGAAATTTCGACTCTTGCTGGAAGTCAATTATGATAAAAAGTGGTAAAAAAAATAATACAAATAATATTACTAGATATATTTAAATATATTTAATTGTGGTAATAATTACTCTTTTATTTAATTTACATATTTAAAATGTAATAAAAATTGATTATTTAAGTTTCATTATTTTTTTTATTTAGTTTATACATTTAGAATATAATGAAAATTAATTAGTGAAGTATTAATATATCTTTCACTCCATAATTTTATTATTGTATTATTATAATTTATATACAAAAAAATTACTTTAGTGGTTTTAGATTATATTTTTTAATTATATAAAAATATAATTATATTAATTTTTTATTTATTAAATTATTTATTAGTTATTTATAAATTATAATTTTTATATGATTTATTTTCTATCAAACAAAAAAAACTTTACTTCTATAACTATAGAAACTAACAGCAGAAAAAAAAAAAAAGTTTTCATCTAAACTTCAATTTAATACAAAATTTACTTTTGGTGAAACAATTATTGTTTAAAAAGTATTGTAAAATATAATATTGTGCTGTTAAAAATTTTAGTATAAAAATACTGTATAGCGTAGAAATTTTATTTAGCAAAATATTCACATGCTGTGAAGTGTTAAATTATAAAAATACACATTATAGTTTTCACAAAAGAAACTTTTAAAAATATTTAATGGAAAAAAGAAATATGTTATACAAAATTACCAAATTTAAAAAAAATTACATAACTTGAAATTACTCTTAATAAATTGAAGTTGTACATAAATTAGTAACATATATAATACATCTTAAAATACTAAATCAAACTAAAATTTAGGGTTTTTTTAAAAACATTTGTAGTATGAAATAATTTAAATAAAATAAAAGAATATATTTTGTTATGTAATTCAAAATATTTAGATGCCTCGTTATATCGAAATAATCTATAAATATTGTATAACGCAAACCAAATGCACCCTCCAACTGAATTACATAATTTATATAGGGGTAATATAATCATTCCCTAAAATAAATGAGTAATACTATTCATACACCCCAAAAGGAGTATATCACTGCAACAAAATTAGATTATAGAGATATATTTTTATAACACTTTTATATAAGTGTCCTATTTATATTCCATCTATATCAAAAATTAGATCATAGAGGCACATTTTTGAAAAACTTTACAAAAATATGTCGCTATACATCCTAACGACGGCACATATAGCAACACTAATAATAAATATCGGTATTTTTGTTAGCAATATTTTTTTCAGATTTTAAAAATACTTAAAAGTGTCGCTACAGTATAATTTTATTATAGTGTATGATGCACATTCTCTACTGATTACTTCGAAATGATCAGTAATATTTCTCTAATTTTTAAATGAATAAGATATAATGTATATATATTTTTTATAAAATGTATAAAAAATATTTTTCAAAATAAATTTATTGCGTTGCGCATTCCATAAAGGCAAAAGCTCCAACTTGCAATTTCTCATCCCAACGTATTAAAAATGTGTTGCGCACTACGAGAAGCTTGGGCAAAGGTCTACATAGTATTATTCCAAGGAATGTTTGCTTCGGTTATTCATGTGAGAACAAGTCCTTATTCCTATATATCCACACACTATTTTTGAAGAGAGGAATAATAATTTTTTATTTAGTCCCTGTTTGATTTGATTCGGATGGAATAAAGATTTTATTCCTTTTTTTTTTTTATATATATATTCAAACCCTATTTTGAAAGGTGAAATAGTTTTTTTTTTTCTTTTTGTTTTATTATTTTTTATAAAATAAATTTATTTTCACTTGAAAATAAATATAATTAAAGTAAGTATAATTTTAATTATTATATTAATTCTTTAAATAATCTAATAGTTTGACTAATCTAATCTAATTAATTAATTAATTTTAATTTATTAAATTATTTATGGTTAATTAAATTATTAATTAACAATACCCATTGTTAATTATTTTATTATTTAATATTTAGAATTATCTAATTAAATAAGTTAAATTATTATTTAATTAATATTTTTATGTTAATTAATGGGGTAAAATATTTTTATTTTAAAATTACAATTATTCTTATTCTTACCCTTTCAATCTAATTATCCAAACATTTTTTTTTTATTTTTTGAAATAATCCAATTTTCATTCAAGTGCAAAATTGATCTTATTCCTACTTATTTTTGAAAGTTATGTCTATATTTGGAATAATTTGTTCTTACTTATATCCAAGCCAAACGATATTCGGATATAAGAGAGGGAATAAACCCTTCTTTATACCCAAACGCTATTTTCAAAGAGGGAGGCGTTAGGGTTTGGTTAGATTTGTAGTTGAATTCTAGTTAGATTAAGATTAATATTTAAATCCGTTGGACATAAATTTATTAAGATTTAAATATTAATTAGAATAAAAATATATTTAGACAAGAATTTGGATAGCTTTTGATGTAAGATATAAATACAGTACATGTTCTATTATTTGATGGTGATGGTAGGGTTTAACCATACCCATATGACATGGTGGTGGAGGCAGAATTTAACCACACCCATAAAATATGGTGGTGGAGGTAGGATGTAACCACACCCATATGACATAGTGGGGGTTAGGATTTAGCCACACCCATATGACATGATCAAGGTGTTCATGATTTTGGATGCACCTACGGATGTGTTAAAAGAGAAAAGTATTTTAAGTTTATAGAAGGTGAATGAAGGGTGAGAGAGATTCAAAAAGAGGGATCGGATTGAAACTACTTTATTGTAGAAGAGGAATCAGTGTAATTCTTCTCTTGATTAATGAATCTTATTTCATGCGTATTTTCTGTTTTGATTTTTCTTCTCTTTGTGATTGTGTTGGTTCCAGCTTTTGTTGAGGAGACGGGCTTATAGTAAAAATCCAATTTGACGTTTCTATTGCGAAATCCAAACACTAGGCGATACCGGAGCGGGTTGCGGATTCACAAAATTTGATACTGGGGCGAATACCAAATTCCCAACGGAAGGAACAACAATTCTTAATGTGCATTTATATGCTATGAATATGATAGTGAATTTGTGTATGGTTAGCATTAATTATTAATTTAAAATTTTTATATTTTTAAAATTATATAACTAATTTATTTAAGGCATACTTACGCAGAATCTAAAAATCCCGATTGTGAGTAGGCTTGATCATCGGTCTCCTGCCATTTAAAATATGAATCGACTCAATTCAGTCTCACACTATTTTGAATGTGACTAGCTCAATCTAATTTGGTCTTTTGTTATAGAATAAAATGTTTGCTCCTATAAGAAAACAAAATTTACTAGTGTCTACTGTCAATCTATGTATGATGTACACTTTTATACGTCTCGCGTGTCCGTATCGGGTACTCACGTATTCGTGTCGGACTCGTGCCCGATGTAGACACTTTTTAGACGCGCGTTTAATGCCGATCCATACCGCATAGAATTAAAAAAGTATATATATATATACAGGGGGTCTCTGGCCCCAAAATAAAATGGTAGGGGTAATCATACAGGCACTTAGGTCTTACCTGTGCAGTTGGCCGGAGGCCGGAGCGCCGGAGTTGGCCGGAGGAGAAGGTTGGGTGTGTCTCGGGTGTAGCTGTGGAGGATCAAAACCCGACGTCACAAACCCCATGCAAAGCCTCCATCGACTTCTAAATGATGAAGCAGACCTACCTGGGTGATTTTCCGGTGACGGGGAGCGCCGGCAAGGCGACGCCGGCGAGGCTCGGTCAAGCTTCAAGGCCGATAATGGCGGATTCCGGCGCGGCGGCTCCGGGCCGGAGCAAGATGGACCAAAAGCTTATAATCCTCACCCCGAAGCTCGGTGCAGTGGTGGCCGGCGACGGGAGGCCGCGGCGACGCTGGACGGCGGCTGTCGGCCAAAGTGCCAAATATCGGTTTCTAGGGCACGCTCGTTAGGCTCCGATCCTTAACCGATGGCGATCGGGCTTCGTGGAGATGTTGCAGTCGTCGAGAGGACCCGATTCAACGGTTCCGATCTTGAGGTTGACGGCCGGATGGAGGCGACGGTCAGCGGCGGCCAAGAAAACAATAATCCGGCAGGGTTGCTCCCGCCGGCGATCGGGACGGCGGCGATGGCTCGGCCTGCACCCGAGAGGTCCTCTCAGTGTCAGCAATCCCTTGGTAGGGTCCAGGTGCAAAAATGGCAAGAAAAATCCTAAGAGCTTACCTCGCCGGAAAACGGGAGAAGAAGGGTGTCCCCCCGACGGTGCAGGGCGGAGCCGGGGGTCGGTTCCACACAGGCTCGGGTGCAGCGTCACAGAGGAGTCCTCGGGGAGAGCCTTGATCGTCTTGGACCTTCACGATTACCCTCTTCTCCAAGAACCCGAGATCAAGATAGCTTTTGATCTTCTTCTCCGGCAGTGGAGGCGGCGGCCGGTGCGGAGAGGATCCGGGGAGAGTGCAGAGAGGAGGAGGAGGAGGTCCTTGAGGGGTCTGCGCTAAGGGAGCTGGGGCTGCGGGTGGATATAAAGAGCAAGCTCGGATTCAAATTTTGAATTCGAATGTGCATGTATTGCCAAATTGCAATGCAGCCCCTCCATGCTTGGCATTTTAGGCTCGGGTCCCCCACAGTAACTTTTATTCACATCTAGGTCCTTCTCCAATGAGTGGCACGTTAATCGAGGCAGGTTTTATAGGGATTCATATGCAAAAACTGCATTTTTTCTTTTTTCACGCTTTTCGAGATCTTCTAGTTGTCAGATCGAGAAACGGACTTCGCCACGACGTCCGGCTCGACGAATCCTATCAGGTCGCGATTTTTGTTTTTCGAGAAAGCGCCCAGAAAATTTCTCGGTCCATAAAATACTGTTCCAAATTATAGTTATCGCGCTTTTCGAGACTTTAGGGTCGTCAAACGGAAATTCCGTCAGCGCCATTGCGTCCAGAACGACGAAACCGTTCAAATTGACTATTTGAAGTGCTATGATCGGCTTCCGGATGGCGAATTGGCCCAACGTTAGCACTTAGGGGATAGGGTTACTGTTCATTTACTGTTCCCGCACTGCGCAACTTAAGTCGCAGGTCCCGCCGCTTCATCGCTGATTTCTGGAAGATCCGACCGTCGGATCTAAACATGTTTAATATGGTTTTCGATCAGTTCGTCGTGACGGTCGCACTCGTGGTCTCGGATCTTCGAGATCAGGCTCGGATTGAAAGGCGATATTTCTGTGCAAATTACACTGCAGAAAAGGGGCACCTTAGCTATTCGTGCATTTATGATCCAACATTCAATTTGACTTTATTTATTTTCATTTATTTATTTATTTACAAAAATTCAAATTCTTACACATTTCGACTTGAACAATACATATAAGTTTTTTTGAATAATATAAATAAATTATGTATGGTGGAGAATTTTTTTTCTTAAAATATATAAACTATTAATGAAAAAATTTATAAACTTTCATTCGTATGAAAAATATAACAATATTTTATCAAAATTTATATTTTATATATAATAAATATATCTTATTATATTAATAATATTATATTTAGAGTTTCGCTACTACACTATTAATAGTACCAAGTTATTGGTGCTATCAAATTTTCTACCCTTAGATCAACCATTTTGATCATTTTCATCCGTTAGATTTTACTATTTCCCCAACCACCTACTAAACCCAAGGATCCCACTATCATCTCAACCACACATCTTTTAATCCAAGGGTTAAAAACTTAATAGCACTAATTACTTGATACTATTAATAGTATTTCAGTCTAGCTCTTATATTTATTATCTATATTCATTTCGTATTGTGTTTTAATTTTTTGAAAGTTGTCGAGTCGCTGTGTCCAAGTCGTATCCCGTGTCTCGTGTCAGTATTCATGGCGCTATGTCAATAGCAAAATGTTCATCCCATAATTCTCTGCCTACTCTATTTTCTGCACTAACAGATGCAGCACAAAATAATTAAATTGTAGGATGAAGCACCCAGGTATATATCTCCTATGCAGATTCGCTAGATGATGATGATGATGATGATGAGTCTACATATGTAGTAAGGATTAAAATCGACGTTGGTGAAGCTGCTGTGCATGGTCCAACTTATTTAAGGCACGGACGGTGTGACACTTCCGAAATGTGTATTAGTCCTATATATAAATAATATAATAGGATTAATTCTTTTAATCCGGTTATAGCATTTTGGATGGTAGCAAGACTCAAGAGGTTAAGAGAGTTATGCTAGAGTAGCTCTAGAATGGATGACCCTCTGAGAAATTGGGGCGTCACAGTTGGCCTGCCTCGATCCATATGAGAAAGATCTTCTAATTAATTTCGGTTTGATGCGTAGTTCTTCAAAACTGAAATAATAGTCTTCTGAAACTATCACATGTTTTGGATCTTTTTTTTTGAGAGAAAGCACATGTTTTGGATCTGAAGATGACTGCAGACAGTGATCAAGATTGTATATTATTATTCTTCACTGTTAAGCCTGGCATGACTATGTCCGAATGGAGAGTGATATCTGAACGTGAACTTATGAGTCCAAGTAGGGATGTCAACTGGTTGGATTCGGGACGGATATTCAAAAATCCGAATCTGAATCTGGCTATCAAACTCAAATTTCGAATTCGACGGATATTCAAAAGTTCATATCCAAATTCAAACTTGACAAAAAATTCAAAATTCAAACCCAAAACAATTATTTTTCTTTTCCTCTTTACAATATTTCAAAACATATTACATTAAATCTAAATTTTTAAAATACAAATTTAAATATAATATCAAATATTTATATACACATATTTTATATAATGTAAAATCAATTCGGGTTCGGATCGGGTACAGTCAAAATCCATATCCGAATTCAAATTCGTCGGATTTTTATTTTTTATATCTATATCTGAATCTATATCCGTTTAACATCGGATAAATTCATTTCATTCGAATTTAAGTTCGAATAAAATTTTATATATCCGTACTCATTGACATCCTTAAGTTTAAGATATTTAATGCATTAATGCTTCCTTACTACTGGATCGTTTTGTATATTTAATGCATTGTATATACGGAGTGATATAATTTTGAAATGCACTTTTGGGCTGTATGAAATCAAATAAATTATTTACTCTTGCAATACTTTCTACTACATTCAACTAATCAAAATATGTGTAGTTATAACTGTTACATTTTCAAATATATGTATCTTTAATTGTTTTGTATTTCTATTTACATCCTATATTTCAAACGACCCTTAGATTCACATATCTTAAGATCTATTTTCGTGCTGGTCGAAAACATATAATAATTTAATAATCTAGATATTTTACAAAGGTTGAAAAAGATTATCAAGAAATTGGTTTATCACTTAAGTAGTTATTTTCATTTTTTATATATTTCAAATAATCAAGAAAAAGAAAAACATTCAAATATTTTAAGCGAACAACCACTTTTCACTTAAAATGTTGAGAAAAAAGGATAAAAAGAAAGATAGTTTGGTGTCACAGACTTGATCAAGATTGCTTGTTAAGTCTCTGTGGCATTCACTTTTCTTCGCAAAGTGAGCAAGTTTACCTCTCTGCTTGCTGGCCTGAATCTACTCGTTTTACGACTAAGTACAAGAGAGAGAGAGAGAGAGAGAGAGAGAGAGAGAGAGAGAGAGTTTGGAGAGAAATAGTATTCTATTACTTAAAGAGTAGAAAAATACAGTAAGTTATATTGAGGGGGTGGAGGTCATAGGTATATATAGGTTACTTGCCGCCCAAGAGAGCAAATAGAAAGGTGCAAAGTGGTCATAGATATATATACAAGCTACGAGCTCCCAATAGACTATTTATTCCATCTTTTAGAAACCCTGAGAGGCACTTGACTCCTCAGCTTCCTAGTTTGCAGTCTTGATACCTGTAGATGCTTTTAGAAGATTTTGACAAAACCTCTGCTCGTAATTTTCTTTGCAGTTTGGATGATTACAGAGGAGAAAACTAGAAAAAATTCTAAGTCTCTTACAACCGCTCCCACCAAATGCGCATATATCCTCGTCACGTGCTGATATTGAAACTTTTCTACTAAGATCTGGTACTTCCAAAAGATGTCAGCTCTCTTCCAACTAGTCTTGCCATGCGGGAGATTCTTCTACCGGACTAGGTATTTGAACCTCGGGTGTCCAAAAGGGTTCCGACCTTCAATAGATTTAGTTATAATGGCGGGAGCGTGTTGCCACACCGTCCATTTTCTTAGGATTCCTAAAGTGAATTTTAGATTTTTTGTTCGAACCAGACAACAAATTTAAAACTCAAATTCGAAAATTCGAACCCGAAGCAACACTTATCTTTATCATATTTCAATATATGTTATATTAAAATCTAAATTTTCAAAATATAAGTTTAAATATAATATCAAACAATTATATATAGTATATAATAATATAAAATCTATTCAGGTTCAGGTTCGAATTGGTTATAGACAAAATAAATATCCGAATCAAATTTATCAAATTTTCGTTTTTTATATCTGTACTCAAAATTATATTCATTTAGTATCGAATAAATTCGTCCCGCTCAAATTTATATTCGAATAAAAGTTTAAAAATTCGTATCCATCTACATCCTTAGGGACCACCTTACCCTCCAAAGCTAGCCTTGCACTTTTTTTTTTCTTGAGTAATGAAATATATATATATATATATATATATATATATATATATATATATATATAGTCCGGCTAGAATACTATCGATAGCACCAAGCAATTGGTGCTATCAAGTTTTCTGCCGTTGGATGAAAAAATATGCGGTTGGAATTATAGTGGTTCCCTAAGATTTTTACTATTCAACCAACCACCTAGTAAACCCTAAGGGACCACTATCATCTTAACCACACATTTTTTAATCCAAAGGTTAAAAACTTGATAGCACCAATGACTTGATGCTATCGATAGTATTATAGCCTAATTATATATATATATATATATATATATATATATATATATATATATATATATATATATATATATATTGAATAAAATTGCTTAATAAATAATCAATTTTAATAGTATAGTAAAATAGGAGTTCTCTTTTATCTAAATTTTTTTATCCATATTTTGGGTTACAAATTAAATAGATATGCTAACTTATTTTAGTAAAGTTTTGCAACTTGCTTTTTTTTTTTTTTTTTTTTTTTTTTTTATTTATTTGAGATCGAGGTAAAATACGTAATGATAATTAATGTAAATTTTAATGGACAATGTGATTGAGATAGGAGCTAAAGTGTACGCGACCGTTCATAATTTGGCAAAAGAAGAAAGCAATGTTTTAAAAGTCAGAAACATTTACGATCCTAAAAAATTGCCGGGTCACCGCCACTAGATCGACTAGTTGTTTAACCACGGGTTGAACGACATCAGTATTAACATCATAAATATTTAATAATTATTTTTTATATATATATATAATAATAAGTATATACTAAGTATAGACTATTTTTATTTATTATATTATATATAATTAAAAATGCATATGAAATGTAGATTATATTTTTTTATTATATATATATATATATATATATATATATATATATATATATATATATATATATATATATATATATATTAGAGTTTATATATTTTTAAAAGTACAAACTCAATTGCACTTGTAAATTTTTTATTATTGAATTTATATTGAAATTTATGATATTATAAAGTCAACAACTAAGGAGAGAGAAAGAGAAAGTAAATAACATAAATCTCAATACAAATTCAATAATAAAAAATTTATAAGTATAGTTGGATTAGTGCTTTTGAAAGTATACAAAGCATTTTTCTTTATATATATATATATATATATATATATATCGGTAAAATCGACTGATTCATCGGTGTACTAGTTGAATCACTGGTCTAAACAAGTCAAAGTTGTTGGCTATTTATTTACATATTAAAATAGGTGTAATTTTTTGTTTCATGACAATAGACTCAGGAGACTAATAAGTTGAGTTGAGCGATGCCAATAAATTGAGTAGGGCTAGCTATAATCTATAATAAATCTAACGACAAAATGCCCATGGGTTTAGTTTGATCAAAATCCGTAGACGTCACCAGAAGAAGAAAAAAAAAATAAATAAATAAATAATTCACATAGGGGCAGTTTGGGTAATTTGGATTCCACCCCAAAGTGCCCCATGAGGATGTCCACCAAAAAGAACGGCATGCACTGCACTGCCTTGTCTGAAGCTTCTTGGCTGGTTTTCTGAAGCACCTGTTGTGATCGAGCTGAGGAGTCCAACACCCCTTTTCATCTCCATGAAATCCCAGGCCACTTTGGGAGAGGCAGTAATATTCTCTCTTTTTGGTAAAAATGTATGGAGACCCCCTCAACTTTAGACTATTCCAAAATAACCCTCTCAACTTTTTTTTTTTTTTTTTTTTTAAATTGAGATCCTCTCAACTTTTAATTTTTTTAGTTTGAATTTTTATACTTAGTTAAATTAAAAACTCTATGTATTCAATACTGGCTAGTATTTCTAAAATTTTTCACTAAAATCACAGATAGTATTTTTCAAAATAAAAAGAAAAAAAAGGAAAAAGAAGCTCAGAGGGCTATTTCATAATTGTCTATACTTGAGAGTGGGTCTCTATGCAACTTTACATCTCTTTATGAATGAAAGGAAAAGTAGAGAGTATCTGATCCCCAATGTCTTTTCCAAAAGATAATAATAAGAGTTTAAAAGTTGTTATAGTGATCGTTTAGATATCAAGTGTACTCCGTATCGTTGCCCTGAGCTGTTACAACTATCCTACACCATTCATTCAACTTCTTTTTTTTTTTTTTTTTTTTTTTTTTTTTTTTTTTTTTTTATGACTATGAGTTCATATCTTTTAGTCAAAAGAAGCAAGAATAGAATATGGAAGGAATTGATTCCTATTATATATATATATATATATATATATATATATATATATATATATATATATATATATAGTAGAATTTATATATTTTTAGGTCTTGTTTGATTCGGATATAAATTTAAGAGGTATAAAGTGTATTTATAAATTTTTTTACTATTAAATTTGTAGTGAGATTTGTACTATTATATTTTTTCTTTCTTTCTCTTTAGTAGACTTTACAATAACACAAATTTCAATACAAATCTAATGATAAAAAATTTACAAGCATATTGAGCTTGTACTTTTAAAAATATATAAGCTCTACTCTCTCTCTCTCTCTCTCTCTCTCTCTCTCTCTCTATATATATATATATATATATATATATATATATATATATATATATAATTAGGTTGGAATACTATCGATAGCACCAGGTGCTATTAATTTTTTAGTCATTGGATTAAGGGATGTGCGGTTAGGATGATAGTGGTCTCCTATAGTTTAGTGGATGATTGGTTAAATAGTAAAAATCTTAGGGAAACTACTATAATTTCAACCGCACATCCTTTCATCAAAGGGCTAGAAATTTAGTAGCACCAATTACTCGATACTATCGATAGCGTTCTAGCCGGACATATATATATATATATATATATATATATATATATATATATATATATATATATATATATATATATATATATATATATATATATATATACCCAATTGCTTAGTACTATATATCGATAGCATTCCAGCCGAACTTTCTCTCTCTCTCTCTCTCTCTCTCTCTCTCTCTCTATATATATATATATATATAGAGAAGAGAGAGAGCGAGAGAGAATCTATATATCGAGGGCTCAGGGGCTCCTAGGGTGTAGAGGATACTTCCTAGAGACTAGAGAGAGAAGAGAGATGAGTAGGATAGATAGAGAGAGAGAGAGAGAGAGAGAGAGGAGAGAGAGAGAGTTCGGCTGGAATGCTATCGATAGTACAAAATATTGGGGCTACTAATTTTTATCATTAGATTTATCTCTTTGATCTTTCCCCACCCTTTGGTTTATACTATTCAACCAATCACCCACTAAATTCTAGGGGACCACTATCATCCTAGCCGCACATCTCTTAATCCAATGGCTAAAAACATGGTAGCACCAATGATTCGGTGCTATGGATAGTACATTAGCATATATATATATATATATATATATATATATATATATATATATATATATATATATATATATATATAGAGCTTATATATTCTCAAAAGCACAAGCCAATGTATGTTTGTGAATTTTTTATCATTAGATTTGCATTGGAATTTGTGCATTTGTAAAGTCAACTAAAGAGAGAGAAAGAAAAAGTAAATAGCACAAATCTCAATGCAAATTCATTGGTAAAAAATTCACAAGCATACATTGGCTTGTGCTTTTGAGAGTATATAAGCTCTACTATATATATATATATATATATATATATATATATATATATATATATATATATATATAGTAGTTCTTATATACTTTTAAAAACACAAGTTTATATATATACTTATAATTTTTTATCATTAGATTTGTATTGAAATCCATAATATTATAAAATCAACTAAAAAGAAAGAAAAAAAAGATATAATAACACGAATTTCAATACAAATTTAATAATAAAAAAATTACAAATATAATTGGGCTTATGTTTTTGAAAGCATATAAGCTCTACTCATATATATAATATATATATATATATATATATATATATATATATATATATATATATATATATATATATATATATATATATATACAAGTTTATATATATATACTTATAATTTTTTATCATTAGATTTGTATTGAAATCCATAATATTATAAAATCAACTAAAAAGAAAGAAAAAAAGATATAATAACACGGAATTTCAATACAAATTTAATAATAAAAAAATTACAAATATAATGGGCTTATGTTTTTGAAAGCATATAAGCTCTACTCATATATATATATATATATATATATATATATATATATATATATATATATATATATATATATATATATAGTCCGGCTAGAATACTATCGATAGCATAAAACAATTAGTGCTATAAAATTTTCAGCCGTTGGATGAAAAGATATGCGGTTGGGATTATAGTGGTCCCCTAAGATTTTTACTATTCAACCAACCACCTAGTAACCGTAGGGGCCCACTATAATCCCAACCGCATAATTTTTCATCCAACGGCTAAAAACTTGATAGCACTAATGGCTATCAAATTTTTAGCCGTTGGATGAAAAATTATGCGGTTGGAATTATAGTGGGCTCCTAGGATTTACTAGGTAATTGGTTGAATAGTAAAAATCTTAGGGGACCACTATAATTCCAACCGCATATCTTTTAATCCAACGGCTAAAATTTGATAGCACCAATTGTTTGGTGCTATCGATAGTATTCTAGCCAGACTCTCTCTCTCTCTCTCTCTATATATATATATATATATATATATATATATATAGAGAGAGAGAGAGAGAGAGAGAGAGAGAGAGAGAGGAGAGAGAGAGAGAGAGAATTAGACTAGAATACTATCGATAGCACCAAGCCATTGGTGCTATCAAGTTTTTAGTCGTTGGATAAAAAATTATGCGGTTGGGTTTATAGTGGGCCTCTAGGATTTACTAGGTAGTTGGTTGAATAGTAAAATTCTTAGGGGACCACTATAATCCCAACCGCATATATATCTTTTCAACCAACGGTTAAAAATTTGATAGCACCAATTGTTTGGTGCTATCGATAGTATTCTAGCAGGTCTCTCTCTCTCTCTCTCTCTCTATATATATATATATATATTAAACACATTTAAAAAATTACATATATTTGTGTGCATGTTTTGTAAAGTATATATTTTTACTGATGCCCTCCAAAATAATGCGTATTTATTCGCAAGTTTGTGTTTAATGGCAGTCATCGATCTGGCTGATTTCTTTGAAACTGTAACTAACTTCAAGTAAGTTATTAAAGACTTAATTTAATAAGGTGTTGTAGAGATAACACTACTAGTACGAATCTCTTTTTGGAAGCATGGATTAATATCAAAGTACAGCATATATCTTTTTTGTTTGCCTAACGGGCATGCTATAATAGGTTGATAGTATCGGATCGTCGACATTATTTATTAATTTTAAAATTTTAAATTATTAAAAATACATAATTAATTCAAAACGTACAAATATAATGTTTACGGATTTTAATTGTGCTCGGTTCAATTAGTCTTATGTCACTTTGAATATGACACGGTGTAATTTAGTCTCGTGCTATTTCAAATGTGACTCCATTCTACGTGACTTTTCGATACAGGACAAAATACTGATATTTTTAAGCAAACAGACAACAATTGCATAATTTGTACATAAAAATCCTTTTAATGGAATATGTTAAGATCGAAATCAAACTCACAATGCACCAGTAAGTTTTGCACCTATTCCCAAATAATAGATGCTCACCAAGGCCATGCAGTGCTCAACCTTCAAAGTTGACACTATACATGGATATAATAGTCCCCCGTGTTATCAGCATTAATTTTTGAGAGAGAGAGAGAGAGAGAGAGAGAGCGCGCACCCAAGCTACTCACTTTATTTATTTTTTATTAAAAATAAATTTAATTAAAAATATAAAATAATTAAATTTTACTGATCATCAAATTTATAGCCAACTGCGCTTAGTTACCAACAAATTATTGTAGTTGTAAAATATATCAAGATGCTTAAAAAAAAAAAAACATTTTTTAGTATAAAATTGGTATTACTATTGTGACACCCCAATAGTCCCACATAGGATAGTAATGAGTTGTGATTGGGTATATAAGAATCTGAACGCTAATAATAATAACTGAACTTAACCTTTTTGGACTATGGTTTGGACCCAACGAATTATATTGTTAGTGGGTTGGATCGTTATATTTGGTATCAGAGTCAATAACTAGCCGGAGCCTGAATCTAGATGACTTGACTAGTGAGACAAGTATCACATCGCCTGGTGATTTTGGACTGGTCTGTGTGTGATTAGGTTGACGAGTACGTGAGGTCTAAACAGGAAGAGTCTGTGGTCTGTGATGGACCGGATCGTTGTAACTATAAGATGACATGCAAAAAATAAATAAATAAATAAAAAGGGGTGTTTCCTAGAGAGTTTGATAGGGATGGAGAGAACACTTCTTTTTTAATTACCTCAAGTAGGCACTACATTGTTTTTTTTTTGTTGGAAAATGTTACAAATGCATGAAGACCCATCAACTATATGTCGTTAGTTTGTTAGCAAATAAAATTATACCGATTAAAGGTAAATAATTAATAGAGTTGATAAATTTGACAATATTTTAATCTAACAAATTAAGTATGAAAACTTATAAATTGAGGTCTCAACCAAAAAGAGTAAAAATTGAGGAGTAAATACCCTGAAGTTAAGAGGGGTCTCCACACATTTTTACCTATTTTTATCCATTTTTACTTTTTTTTTTTTTCTTTTTTAGCAATACTATTTGTACATTCGAAATCGGATGTACGATATATATTCTATTCATTCTGAGGTGGAGATTTTTTTACTGATCATTTTGAAACGATCAGTAATATTTATTTATTTTTAGAATGGATGAGATGTATTTTTTTTATAATAAAAAAAATTTTATTGGAAGGATGTATGTGATATTTTTAAAATTTTGAAGGTTAGTTATGAAATTGTCCCTTGGATTAGAATAGATTCTTTGTGTAAAAGTTGTATATATGTCAATAGTCTGAGCAGTTTAGTACTTATTTTCAAAATGAGATTCTCCTTATAACTCAAAATATTTTACTCAAAAAGTAAAAAAAAAAAAAAAAAAAAAAAAGGTTAATTGGCCCTTTTTACTGCTGGGAGAAATTTTCAAATATTTTCTTTTTATCTTTATTAGGTTAATAAAATTAGCAACCAAATCAAGTTTCATAAATTAAGTATCGTAATGTGAGTTGAGTTTTGTGTTTTTAAAAATATAAGTTATTTGTACTTATAGATTTTTAAATGAAAGAATGTGCAGTTAGTATGATAGTGAACCTTTTAAATTTAGTGGGTGCTTAAAATTAGTCAAAAAAAAAAAAAAAAAAAAATCGTAGAAAACTAATACACAAATTATTTGATACTTTTAAAAGGGTTAATTGCATACAGGTCCCTGTAAATATGTCGAATAGCAAATATATTCCTACAAAATTCAACTTTTCATATTTATCCCTTCAAAAATTCTAAGTTGTTCATATCTACCCCTCCGGTTTATTACCGTTTGAAAACTGTTTATATTTTAACAGAATAGATGTGAAATGACTTTTTTACCCTTACAAATATATCAATCCAAAAGCAATACTTTTATGCTTGTTGCAAAAATATCCCTCTTCAAAAATCCCAAGAGTCATCTCCTTCCTAACTTCAACCTCGCTTCGACATGGGCGCGGACGGGAGCCTCACGCAGCGCAGCTGGAGCTCGCGGCGCTGCTCCGCTCCCTGGGGCTGAAGCCCCGAGGGGACGCGATCCACGCGCTCCTCTCCGGCATGGACGCGAACGGGAACGGCGCGGTCGAGTTCGAGGAGCTCGCCGCGGCGATCGCGCCGCTGATGACGCAGCGGGCCCTGGTGGACTAAGCGGAGCTCCTCGAGGTGTTCCGTGCCTTCGACCACGACGGGAACGGCTACATCTCCGCCGTCGAGCTCGCCCGCTCGCGGCGATCGCGCCGCTGATGACGCAGCGGGCCCTGGCGGACCAGGCGCAGCTCCTCGAGGTGTTCCGTGTCTTCTAGCGCGACGGGAACGGCTACAGCCTTCGTCGAGCTCATCCAGATGATCCGCGAGCTCACCCAGATAATTAAATAATTAACTAATTAACTAATTATTTATTAAATTAATTAAATAATTAACTAATATTTTATCTAATTAATTAAATAATATATTAAATAATTATAATATATAAAGGGTAAAAAGGTAAATTTATTTTTTTTTATCTAACCAAGGTTAAGCATTTAACCTATGGTTAACTCAACTTTTCTAACAGAGATGGACGGTAAGGGTAGATATGAATAACGGTGGATTTTTGAAAGGATAAATATGAAAAGTTGAATTTTGTAGAGATATATTTGCTATTCGACATGTTTGCAGAGATCTGTATATAATTAACCCCTTTTAAAAATGGGGCAATTTCCTACGTATCCCTAAAAATTTCCCTGTTTTTAGATTTACCCCTCTTAGAAGGCTAATATTAAAACTACCCTTCTTACGTTCCAACTTATTTCCAAAATACCCCTGAAGTTAAACTCTGTTAGTGTACCGTTTGAAACTGCCGTTATCTGTGTGTAATTACTATTTTGTCCTTTCAAATATACTCTAAACCCTAAACCCTAAAACTCAAAACCCCTAAACCCCAAAACCCTAAACCCTAAACCCTAAAACCCTAAAAAATCCTAAACCCTAAACCCTAAAACCCTAGAACCCTAAAAAACTCTAAACCCTAAACCCTAAAGCCTAAAACCCTAAAAAATCCTAAACCCTAAACCCTAAACCCTAAAACCCTAAACCCTAAATCCTAAAACCCTAAAAAATCCTAAACCCTAAACCCTAAACCCTAAACCGGGGCAAAATAGGTATATCTGATAGTTTTCAACTCCGATTATTATTTAACTCTAGTTTAACCCTAGTTAACTTAACAAAGGGAAACGGTAGGGGTATTTTTAATAACGGTGGAACGTATGAAGGGTATATTGGAAAGAAAAAAATAAGAGGGGTAAATCAGATATTTTTTCATATTTCAGGGGTACACAAGCAATTATCCCTTTAAAAATATAGTAGCGCTACTCACGTAATGTCGTTAATGATAATTGCCTACATAATTAATGTTTATAAAATTGTTAAGTGATTGAGCCCATAAACCTAGCTAATGGTGGAGTACTTGAGAGTGACATGCATCAAAATTTGCAATTCATAATCAAATCAAAAAAATATTTTGCATCGCTATTGATCCCTATAGTATCAACCATAAACACAATTATATGAGACTTTTTTTTATCTTGATTTTATTTTATTTTATTATTTTTTATAGGATTATATGAGATTCATTTATGGATCATCGCTGCGAGTTTTGTTATTGTAAATAGAAGTAATAGGCAAGTAAATCACATATCATTTAGTAACACTACATTAAAATTATGCTATAGCAACACTTTTAAATATTTCTAAAATTTAAAAAATAATCGCTGACAAAAATATCGACACTTATTATTAGTATCGCTATATGTGCAGTCATTATGGTGTATAGCGACACATTATTATAATATGTTTCAAAACTATATTCCTATAACTTAATTTTGAATATAGATTGAATGTATATAAGATACTTACACAAAAATATCACAAAAATGTATCACTTTTGTTGTAGTGTAAAATCAATCTTTTGTGATACTACCTATGCATTTATCTTTTGAACCTATGGTAGTCGAAAATTTTAATTTAAAATGTTATTCTTAATCTTCTTTTAACTTCTTTAACGGGGGGTGTTTGGTTTTTCAAAAAAATCTCAAAAAAGCAGTTTTCTGATTCAAAAACTATTTTTGTTCTTTCGATTATCAAAAAAAAAAAAAAAAAAAAAAAAAAAAAAAAATTCTGAATTTTGTTTTTTCTAGATTTTATGGAAGAGTCTCAAGTTTATTTTTCAAATTTTTTTTTTCAGCCGGAAAAAAAAAATTATAGATAAAATATTTTTCACGCAATACTTTTTTTTTTTTTTTTCAAAAAATAGTTTCCTATAATTTTCCACTAAACTAATTAAACATCCTCAAAACATTTCCTTTTGTTATTGTGTATAAAATTAAATAGTCTTCAAGATACAATTATTACATTTTGTATTCTTCTTAATTAAATATGTTATCTAATATAAATTATTTTGATCTTTGCCATAATTATTGAAGTGAAAAGTGTATATATGGAGACTCTATCTATCAGAAATAGTCCATTTTGAAATAGACCCTCGACTAGGGATGTCAACGGTCGGAACAAATTTTAAAAATTTTGAATCTGAACTCTAATCTGACTATCAAATTCGAATTCGATGAATTTAAAATTTTATATCCAAATTCATATCCGACCAAAAATTTAAAATCCGAATCCGAACCCAAAAATCTAAACCCGAAACAATTATTATTATTTTTCCTTTATAATATTTTAAAATATAAATTTAAATATAATATCAAATATTTATATATACATATATTATATAATGTAAAATCCATTCAGGTTCGAATCGATTATAATCAAAATTCATATCTAAATCCAAATTCGTCGAATTTTTATTTTTTATAATTCATATTCGAATCCATATCTGTTTAATATCGGATAAATCCATTCCGTCCGGATTTGAATTTGATTAAAATTTCGGGTATCCGTACCCATTGAAATCCCTATCCTCAACTACTGTACATCATCTTGTGTCTCACCAATTTAATAAGTAAAATATTTTTATTTTTTACTAATTAGATGAAAGAAATATACATCATGCACTTCTTTTGAGATATATGTATAAAATTGCTCATTTTTATTATATTTTTATTATCTCATGTTGTTATTATTTTTTTTTATAAGATTTTTTTTCACTTTATATTTTTATTTTTGGGCTAATTACATACGTCTCTCCGTAAATAGATCGAATAGCAGATATATCCCTACAAAATTCAACTTTCTATATTTATCCTTTCAAAAGTTCTAAGTTATTCATATATATTCCTTCGGTTTATTACCGTTAGTTCATTATTTATTTTTTAACGGATTATATGTGAAATGATAGTTTTGCCTTTTCAAAAATATCCCTTTAAAAATTTCAACTATTAAAATAATACAAAACTATCTAAAAAGATAAAAAGATAAATTTATCTCACTAACTAATTAAGATTAAATATTTAACTTATGATTAACTAGATATTCTAACAGAAATAGACGGTAGGAATATATATGAATAATATTAATTTTTTTAAAAAATAAATATAAAAAATTAAATTTTATAAAAATATATCTGTTATTTGATATATTTACATACAATTGCATGTAATTAATTCTTTATCTTTTTAATTACCAAAAGCAAGAGGAAAATACCAAGGACTTGAAAACAAAGTCACTCACATGATGTGGTGTAGTGCTCCCAACTCTTTTAATCTCCACCATTGGTGGGACTCTTTCCTTACATTTTCTGTTTCCATGACTCCACTTAAAAAGGGAAAGGGAAGATTCTATTCCCCAAAAGGGAAAGAACAGGGTACCATCAGTATCATTCAAATCTCCTCTCATATGGATTCTCTTCTCTCTCTTATTATTACTCCTAACCTTTTGTTGCCATTGCTTTACCCCTTTTCATGAATTTTTTTTTTTTAAAAAAAATTTTAACTTTTAAACATTTATAATTATTAAATAATTTTATACAAATTTTATTTTATAAATTAATTATATTTTATTACACAATTTGGACTGAAAAAAATAATTGAAAGAGGTATATATTTTAGGTCCCGCTTGGATACTTCTAAAATATAGCATAGTTAAATTATATTACACTAGTAGGAATATTAAGTTTCGTAATATATATATATATATATATATATATATATATATATATATATATATATATATATATATATATATATATAAAAGCATAGTTAAGCTATATTTGTAAAAATAGAATAAAATAATAATCTATCCTAAAAAAAATTCTATCATTCTTGCACTCTCTCACATCCAAGATGTTGTAAATTTTAAATTTTAAAATTTTAAATTTTAAATTTTAAACTTCTGCATAAAATTTTAAATTTAAAATATAATTTTAGAATTTTTAATTTTTAAATATAAAATTTTAAAAGTAGGATTTAATTTTCAAAATTAAAAATTAAACATTTTAATTTTAATTTTAAAATTTGAATGTAAATTCAAACTTGAAATTTAAAATTTCACATTTCAAATTCTAAATTAAAAATTAAAAATTAAAAATTAAAAATTTAGAATTTAGAATTTAGTATTTAGTATTTAGAATTTAGAATTTCAAATTTTAAATTTAAAATATTAAATTTTAAATTTTGAATTTCTACTACCAATTTCAAATATCAAATATCAAATATCAAATTTTAAATTTTATAATATTAATTTTCAAATTTTAATTTTAAAATAATAAATTTTAATTTTAAAATACTAAATTTAAATTTTAAAATCATGAATTTTAATTTTAAAATTTAAAATTTTAAAATATAAATTTAGATTTTATTAAATTTTTCAAATTTTTTATTTGAAATTTTAAAATTCAAATATTAAATTTCAAGTTTTAAATTTTAGATTTTAAATTATAAATTTTAAATTTCCATGCCCATATAAGTTATTATTATTTATTCTATTATTTTTGTAATCAAGTAAATGTGTTCCATTCACTCTTGCACTTTGTTTGGAGTGAAAGAAAAAAGAAAGAAGCAGCAATTAGGTGTAACGGCCCACTACTTATTAATGGTGTACATGCCTTATATATATCCAAACACATCCAAACACATTCATATTTAAAAATTTTAATATTTGAATTTTAAAATTTCAAATAAAAAATTTGAAAAATTTAATACAATCTAAATTTATATTTTAAAATTTTAAATTTTAAAATTAAAATTCATAATTTTAAAATTTAAATTTAGTATTTTAAAATTAAAATTTATTATTTTAAAATTAAAATTTGAAAATCAATATTATAAAATTTAAAATTTGATATTTGATATTTGGTATTAGAAATTCAAAATTTAAAATTTGATATTTTAAATTTAAAATTTGAAATTCTAAATTCTAAATACTAAATACTAAATTTTTAATTTTTAATTTTTAATTTAAAATTTGAAATGTGAAATTTTAAATTTCAAATTTAAATTTACATTCAAATTTTAAAATTAAAATTAAAATTTCGGATTCGGGTTCGGATTTTAAATTTTTAATTGAATTCATATTTGAATATAGATTTTTAAAATTCGTCAAATTCAAATTCTATTTTGATAGTCGGGTTCGGATTCGAATTCGAATTCGAATTTTTAAAAATTCGTTTCGATGCCAACCCGTTCACGTCCTACTTCCATGTCCATATAAATTATTATTATTTATTCTATTATTTTTGTAATCAAGTCAATGTATTCCATTCACTCTAAAAGTAAAGAGAAAAAGAAAATAAATTTTTACTTGTATTCTCTCATTTTTACTTGAAACATGAGGACAGAAAAAGAAAATAAATTTTTATGAAAGTCAATTTTTAATTTTCTCTCTAAAAGTAAAGAGAAAAAAGAGAATTACTTTTTAGAAAAATGAAGAAATGATTGACATAGCAGTCCTTTGTTTTTCTTTTTTCTTAAAAAAAAATAAAGAGAAACAATAGTTTTTTGAAAGGGATAATTGCCTGTGTACCCCTGAAATATGAAGAAATATCTGATTTACCCCTCTTATTTTTTTCTTTCCAATATACCCTTCATACGTTCCACCGTTATTAAAAATACCCCTACCGTTTCCCTTTGTTAAGTTAACTAGGGTTAAACTAGAGTTAAATAATAATCGGAGTTGAAAACTATCAGATATACCTATTTTTTGCCCCGGGTTAGGGTTTAGGGTTTAGGATTTAGATTTTTTAGGGTTTTAGGTTTAGGGTTTAGGGTTTTTTTAGGGTTTTTTGGGTTTAGGGTTTTAGAATTTGTTAGGGTTTTAGGATTTAGGGTTTAGGTTTTGGGTTTAGGGTTTAGGGTTTTAGGGTTTAGGGGTTTGGGTTTTTAGGGTTTAGGGTTTAGAGTATATTGAAAGGACAAAATAGTAATTACACACAGATAACGGCAGTTTCAAACGTACACTAACAGAGTTTAACTTCAGGGTATTTTGGAAAGAAGTTGGAACGTAAGAAGGGTAGTTTTAATATTAGCCTTCTAAGAGGGGTAAATCTAAAAACAGGAAAATTTTTAGAGGTACGTAGGAAATTGCCCCTTTTTGAAAAATGCTCTTGGATTCCTTTCATTCAAGTAGGAAAAGCAAAAGCAAATTTCTTTTATTTTTTCTCTCTCATCATCTTCATCCATTTAAAGCATTAAGTTCTCTTTCAATCATAGACAATAAAAAAATACTTACCAACCAAAATAATCAATAGAATACATAATTTGATATTTCATCTTATCAAAAAAAAAAAGACCTTAAGAGAATGAACCAACCAAAGATTGTCATATATCTAACAAAAATATATACCAAAAATAAATTTTAATAATATAATAATGTAAGAATTTGAAATTTTAAAAATAAATAAATAAATGAAATTGATTGAAGTCCAGTTGAATTTGGATCATGAAAAGCACAAGTAGTCACAGTGCCCCTTTTCTGCAGTGTAAATTACACAGAAATAGGGCCAGAAATATCACTTTTTAATCCGAGCCGGATCTCGAAGATCCGAGACCGCGAGAGCGACCATCTTGTCGAACTGAGTAAAAACCATATTAAGCTTGTTCAGATCTGACGGTCGGATCTTCCAGAAATCGACGTTGAAGCCAGCGGGACCCGCGACTTAAGTCGCGGGTACAAGTGAACAGTAAATCCTATTTTCGAGTCCTCTTCGCGCCAACGTTGGCCAATTTGCTATCTGGACTCCTAATATAGTGATTCGAGTAGTCAATTCTAGCTATTTTCGATATTTTGAACGCAAGGGCGGAGTCGAAAATTCCGTTTGACGACTCTGGAATCTCGAAAAGCGTGAAAACTGTATTTTGACACAGTTTTTATGGACCCAAAGTTTATCCGGACACAGTTTCGAAAAACAGAGATCGCTACTTGATAGGTTTCGTCAAGCCGGACGTCCTGGCGAAGTCCGTTTTTCGATCTGATGCTCGGATTTTCTCGAAAAACGAAAAATGCGTCGAAAAATGCACCTTTTACACATAAACCCTTATATGTGTTGCCTCGAAAAGCGTGCCATGCATTGGAGAGGGACTTAGTTGTGAGATGAGCATGCTGTGAAGGACTGGGGATGAAATACCGAGGGCGGAGGGACTAGTTGGCAATAGTTACCAAATACTATATACAAATATATAGTGTTTGGGTTAGGGTTCTTCAAAACCCTAGACCCCGTAGCCTTCCCTCCAGCCGCAACCCTTAACAGCCCCCTCTCCCTTGCCGCTCTCATCGGACCCAGCCGCACCGGCCGCCGCCTCCACAGCCGCCGGAAAGGAAAGGAGCAAAATAACTCCTTCTCTCGGGTTCTTGGAGAAGAGGTGATCAAGGAGGGTGTGCGAGATCAAGACTGGATCTGGACGAGTCCTCTGGGTGGCCGCGTCCAAGCAGTGGTGACCCCGTGCCCCGCCGCCGCCAAGCGCCGCCGCGGGACCATCCTTCCATTCAACTTTCCGGCGAAGGTGAGATCTTGGACCCTTTCTCTTTGTCTTGGGTTTTGGGTATGTCCCGTGCACTCCTGACGTTAAGGTGATTCATCTGGTGAAGCCCGAGCCTCGGCCGTCGTCCCGATCGCCGGCGGAAGCCCCATCGGCCGGAAAATTATCGTTTTGGACCAAGCCCTTGCGCCGCCGTTATCCGGCCGTCAACCGTGCGATCAGCACCGTTGGATCGCCTCCTCTCGTCGACTGCGGCACGTCCACGAGGTTGGAGGGTGATCTGATCCAGATCGGGCACGATCGGGTGTGCCCTAGAAAGCCGTTTTCTTGAACTTCTTCCGCCCTTGGCCGTCCGGCGCCGCCGCGGCCCTCTGTCGCCGGCCAACCTCACCAGAAGAGTCCTGGCACCACGTGGACCTTGTTGACCCAAGCTGCTCCGGCCCGTAGTCCCCCGGCCGGAATCCGCCATTAGAGCTCCTCCGAGCTTCGCCGGAGCTTCGCAGCGCCGCCTCGCCGGCGCTCCTCGATCGCCGGGAACGTTCAGGTAAGCTTATCTCGTGCTCTTGAGTCCAGTCATGGCCTTGCATGGGGATCTTAACGTCGGCTTTGTGACATGCAGAGTTGCACCCGATTTGACCTCGGCTCCCACTTCCGGCGATCCCCGACGAGTCCAGGCTTCGACCAACCACTCAGGTGAGGTCTACAGACCCTAAGCAAGCTCTCCATAATTTTAGTTTAACCCAAAACACCCCTCTGTGTTGGGTCTTAAACCTTGCACCCGAGCCTTGTATTCCGGGCTCTAGCTCCGGCCGCCGCCCCTCCGGCCGTCGGGCTTCAACCCGACTTGACCAGAACATCACCTGGGACCCAGAGCTGACCCATGCTCACCTTTGTTTGCAGGCTGACCGAGGGGAGTGCCAAGTTCAGCCCCAAACCGAGCCTTGATTGTTGGGCTGCTCCTCCGGCCACTGTTCCGGCGGGATTCCGGCAGGCATAAGGTGAGCCCTACTGTCCTCAGTCCATGCTTAGCACCATGCTCCAACTAATTCTTGAATTGATCATGTAAACACTAAATTTTAGCTAAGTTGTAATTTGACATAAAGGACTTCATGGGCCAACTTTTAACTCGGGATCCGTGTCGATCAAACCCCATGAGCACGGGCTCCGTCTCGACGTAACGAACCCGCTGGAATTTACGGCGTCGTCGTCGGAGTCCCGGATTGCGAGAACGAGGCAAAACACTGTGTCCAATATCGCGAGTTAAAAGGCTAACTTTGCCCTGGGGTTTCGCGCTGACCCAAGGTTGTGAGCTCGGGGTCCGTCGCATCAAATGTGACGCGCTGGCACTTACGGCGTCGTCGTTGGACCCCCGGATCTTAAGAACGAGCTAAAACAGTAAGTCACTAAAAGATCGTTATGCAATTTTGAATACACTATGGACCAACTTGCAAAATAAATATCCTGGCTGCCCTTAGACAGTATTACGCACTACCTGGCCATCTTATTTGGATTCCGGTGGTCCTCGTTGACCAGGAATCAGATATCGACCGACGAAATGACCGATTTGACCCGTTTAAACGTTTCGCTAGTGTAACGCCGTCGGGAAAGGGTTGTGTGAGTTATTTACTGATCATATCTCTTTATACAGGGCCCAGTTCTTCAGCACCAGCCTCCCAGTAGCAGCGCGGGAGTTCGAGGATCTGCCGTCGTCCAGGTGGGTTATCTTCGAACCGGGCCTCAGCTTTTTGGCCCTCTGGTTGCTTTAGTCCAGTCGGACACCTGTTCTTGACTTGCCCTGCTGATTTTACCTATATGACTTAGCCTGACAATATTGATCTCGTTTGACATAGCATGATCCCTCTGATTGACATTGACTGATTAGACCTATGGTTGAGATCCCTTGTCACGATCAGCCGATTATCATATACATACTCCTTGATTATTCCTGACTGATCCTGATTGATTGATATATAGATCTGCATGATTAGATGACACCTGTTGATTCTTGCCTTTGAGATATTTCTTGATATACGTCGATATGCATGATTGATTGATCCTGATTGATAGATACTACTTGATATGCATGATTGATTGATCCTGATTGATTGATATATAGATTTGCATGATTAGTTGATACCTACTGTTTCCTGTCACTGAGATGTTATTTGATATATTGTTCATATGTACGATTGATTGATTCCGATTGAAAGAGATAGACAGATGATTCCCTGTTGGGATCTCGGCATGTTGCCGACTACCCGGTCACTAGACCGTGAGATTGATCAGTACGACTTGCCACGCATCGCTGTACTTCACGAACATTGCCGGGGTCGCTCCCCGTGGCTATTGTTCTTTACCGGTAAAGTGGTCTAGAGGAAGGACCCGTGAGCCCCAGATAGCACTTATGGGTGCGGGGTTATGTCAGTGGGATAGGTGCAGATAGTGATATGAGCCTGAGGTCCCCGTGACCAATATTGGCATTGATTGGTTGATATTCTTGTGATTGATGCATTGATTCTATATTTCCATGTTCTAGTATACCTTTCAGTTGCCTTTTATTTCCAGCATGTATGATCTACAGTTTTATGATTGATTTCCAGTATACTTACTTGTAGTTCTTATTCTGATTAGCTGTAGACCTCTATGCTTTCCAGCTTTTCCTATTGACTCTTACTATCCGCAGATTTTAGTACCCAGTAGGTACGATTAGCTGATCCTCGACTCGTCGTGCCCACTGGGATACATGTACAGTGTATCTCACACCCCCTGGGTGACCATTTTTCAGGTCGTTCGGGTAGAGGGGTGTCGGGACGATCCAGTGAGGCTGTCACGATAGAGCTGTCCCCTTGATGATATAGATTGATGATTGTGATCCCCGATGATCTGTAGCTGACTTTCCTTTATGTTATTTCAGCTTTCCGTTTATTTCGATATTTCAGATTGATGATAGCATGTTTATTTGGATTATTCCTACTGATTAGTCATTGGTTAGTTTAGATGTCGATTGATCTCTGATTGATGATTGGATTAGCCTAGCCGTGCATGTATAGGAGGGACCCTATTCTTTTGGATAGGGGATTTCCTATATGTGTGGCGGTCTGTTACGCCCGTTTTGCAAACTCTGATTTATTCAAAAAAAAAAATTTCAGACCTGATTTTTAAACTCGGGGCGTGACAAATAAATTATTTAAATATTTTATATTATTACTATAATAAAATTATATTATAGTGATATTTTTAAATATCCCTAAAATTTTAAAAAAATATTGTTGAAAAAAATACAGACACTTGTTATTAGTGTCGCTATTTGTACAGTCGCTAGGGTGTATAGCGACACATTACTATAATGTGTCCTAAAAATATGTCCTTATAACCTAATTTTGAATATAGATGGAATATAAATAGGATACTTGCAAAAATGTGTCACAAAAATATGTCGATATAATCTAATTTTGTTGTAGTATATATATATTATATTATTTTTTTTTACAGTACTAATTACCAAATATTCATCAATAATCTAATATTCTACATGGCATATAGAGTATTAGTATGAGTGCATCGTATTAAATATTCTCTATACGGAGTGTATATTTTTACATACACTATATGTTTAAAATCCTTTAATAAAAATTTTAAAATTAATTTATAAAATATAATTTAAATTATTAGACTATGTACGTAGATTACATATATTTAATTAAATTTTGATGTTCGATTATTAGTCATCTAATATAAGTTGTGGTGTATAAACTATTAATATATATCATGTAAATATAATAATTTTTTTTTTCTATCAATTTTAATAAGGTAAAGACATTCTCATCTATTTTTTAATTTAAAATAAAATTTTCAACTTTAATTTTTTAATTAAAAAAAAATTATTTATAAAATAGTTATTAAAACTATTAATTTGATTGAATTTTTAAATAAAATTATTAGAATAATTTAATTCTACTAGTACTCAAAGTTAAAAAATATTAATAAAATTTTTTTTTAATAATATTCATAATACTATTTTATAAATCTTTTCTAATAATTTTTTAATTATAATTTTTTAAATTTTAAAATTTAATAACGCTATAGTATTATAGCGACACTTTTAAGTATTTTTAAAATTTAAAAAAATATTGCTGTCAAAAATATCGACACTTATTATTAGTGTCGTTATATGTGCATTCGTTAGGATGTATAGCGATACTTTATTATAATGTGTCCTAAAAATATGTCTCTATAATTTAATTTTGAATATAAATAAAATATATATAGCACACTTATATAAAAATAACATAAAAATATATTACTACAATCTAATTTGTTTGCAATATAACTATTACTATAATAAAACAATACTATAACAACACTTTTAAGTGTTTCTAAAAACTAAAAAAAAAAATACTGCTGAAAAAAATACCAACACTTGTTATTAGTGTCGCTATATATGCCGTTGCTAGGATGTATAGCGACATATTATTATAATGTGTCTCAAAAATATGTCTCTATAATTTAATTTTAGATATAAATAGATTATAAATAAAATATTTATAAAAAATATTATAAAAATATATTTTTATAATTTAACTTTATTATAGTGTATATATTTTAATTGGCTGAAATACTATTTAGCACATACAAAAATAAAGTGTTTATATAAGGGTTCATGGTGCTTTATGCTTTTGGGAAAGGGACCAATTTCTACATTTTTTTATTTGTGCATGTTCTCACCATTTTCCAATCCTCTGGATCGAGGGATATGATTATGATTGATGTAATGTTGTGTCCACGAAAATTTCTTCTACTTTTATGGAGAAATGCTATTTGTGGGTTTGAGGGTCTCGAGCTCTAGACCACAAAAAAGTATCTTTTTAGGTGTTGAATATAAATTATTAAAATATAAATTTTTAATTATTTAAATTTTATAAAATGTAATGGTTATTTTTAATAATTTAATATACTATCTAAATTCGAATTTTATTAAACTCCTTACTTCAATTAAATTTCTCCTTTTTAATTATTCTTTGTCAACAGCCAAATTTCTCCTTTTTAATTATTCTTTGTCAACAGCCTAGTAAAAAATCTAGTATTAAATATAGACTATTAAAACAAAACTTTTAAGTTTCATTTGATTTTAGAATAAATTAAAAATAACAAAAGTTATCTCGCTATTTCACCAAACGGTGTAAAAAAAATGATAAGAATAATTATTCCAGTTAAACTAAATTATTCTACATAATTCTGGAATAATTTGGAAACAACTATTCTAACATTTTAGAGGAATATAATTATTTTCATATAATAGTTAGTTTATTAAAGATAATTAAAATAATATAAAATTATGGTTACATTATATATATAATTTTATAATATTCTAAAATATCTTATAATAATAATAATAATAATAATAATAATAATAATAATAATAATAATAATAATAACTATTATTATTACTTTTATAAATTTATTTATGTTATATATTATTCTAAAATATACCATATAGTATAAAATAAAATATTATATAAGATAATAAATATATAATATTTATATATTCAATATTAATATTATATGTTTTTCTAAAATATATATTCTTTATTTATTTATATATAATATTTTAATTATTCTATATTAAAAAAATATATTATTTTTATTATACATTATTGTACATATGTTAAATGTTTTATATATAAAAGATATAAAATAAGAATAATTTTGATATTTTAAAAAATTTTATTCAATCTTTTTTATTATTTTTTATAAAATTACCAAACAAGATTTCGATTATCTTAAAAAATAAAAAAATATCAAGCCAAATAAAAAATCTATTTTATTCTTCTATATCTTAGAATAGTAAATTATTTTCAGAATTAAAATATTTATTCCTTCAAATGTTAATCCGTTACCAAATGTGATGACATAAATTGGTTCCATGTATTTATTTCACTATTTTGTACGCAGTTTAATATATGTACATTATTGTACATATGTTAAATATTTTATATATAAAAGATATAAATAAAAATAATTTTGATATTTTAAAAAAATTTAATGTCTTTTTTATTATTATTCTTCATAAAATTACCAAATAATATTTTGATTATCTTGAAAAATAAAAAAATATCAAGCCAGAAAAAAAAAAATCTATTTTATTCCTCTATATCTTAGAATAATAAATTATTTTCAAAATAAAAATATTTATTTATTTAAATATTATTTCGTTACCAAATACAACCTACAATGCCATAAGTTGGTTCCATGTATTTATTTCACTATCTTTTAATTTAATCAACAAATAAAATTGAGTAGGTGAGAATTTATTCACTCAGTTCATGCTCTCAATAAGAGTTTGCAAGTTCAATTCCCAAACATTCATGTTCCTTCCTTAGTATATCACAAGAAACTATTTTCTTTTGTAATTAGGTTTATTCCATGTAGGTTCCTCATGTCCATCAAAACATTTCAGTTATAAACTTAGTAAAAGCAGTTTTTTTTTAAAAAAATTAAGTCCATTGAACTCTCACAGTTTTCTTCTCCTTTCTTTGTAATTAAGTTTAGGCATTATTTTATGGCTAACATTTGATCCATCTCTAATAAGTTGGAGAGGCCTCCTACATAAGTAAGCTTTTGATCTCCATCAGTGTTGAATGTAAAACATATTAATACCGTTATCTAATAATTTAAAATTTTAAAGTACAACAGTTTCATATAATTTCATATGGTATCAAAGTAGGAGATCTTGAGTTCAAGTTCCGTCAGACCCCTTGTCACGTTCCGAGATCCGCTTTGTAAAGCTATTTTCAGAAATAGGGCAAGTTGGAAAACAAAGTTAGCGAAAAATGCCTCATATATATTTTTTTTTTTTATAATTTTTTCCACGGAACGGATAGACTTACTACAAATATAGATAACCCTCTGTTCACACGGACATAACCTCTCTTATATTTACACGGCGTTGTACACAATATAATTATCACAACCACCAATCTCAACTCATACACAATCACAAAAGATGAACAATCAGCTAATTAAATGATTCTTAAATCATGATGTTTTAGATGCGCTACAGTGTCCTTATCGCAGATGATACAAATGCACAATTCATCAATCATTCTTATATTTTTGAAAGTGTTTTCCATCCGAAAACTTTATCTTGAAAGCTAAGAATACAATTTAATTTTTGGAGTGTCGCACCCCTAGCGTTATTTAATTTTTAATGGTCAATATAATGCTATTAATTGCAAGTTTAATGGTATTCAAATATTTAAATTGTATGAAAACTTGATAGATTTTTTTTTTTTACTATTTAAAATAAGACTAATACTTTTGATCTAAAAATTTAGTATTATATCAACACTTTTAATAAATTTTTTATTTTCAGTTGTTTATTTTGATACCATACAATTACAAGATAGATTATGTCGAAAAATTATAAAATTTGATTATAAAAATTCATATAGTGTAGATCAAATCTACTAATGGAACCAACTGTCGATTTGGATGTCGTATTATAAAAAATAAAGTGAAAGTATAAAGATCTACGTGCTTGTAAAAGGACAGTAGCCTCTCTCTCTCTCTCTCTCTCTCTCTCTCTCTCTCTCTCTCTCTCTCTCTCTCTCTCTCTCTCTCTCTATATATATATATATATATATATATATATATATATATATATATATAAGCTCATATATTTTTAAAAGTACTAAGTTATTGATGCTCGTAAATTTTTAGTTCTTGGATGAAAAGATGTGTGGTTATAGAGTCCAGCTACTATGCTTATACAAGCACCAAGAAATTGATACTTGTTTGTTTTCTATCGTTAGATCTACCCATTTGACTAATTTCATCTTTTAGATCATTCTATTCCACCAACCACTCATTTAACCCAAGGGGCTCACTATCATCTTAACCGCACATCTTTTCATCAAAGGGTTAAAAACCTATAAGCACCAATGTCTCGATACTTTTAAAAGCATAGGAGCTGAATTCTATATATATATAGTCCGACTATTATGCTATCGATAACACCAAATACTTGGTACTACCGAGTTTTCTGCTGTTAGATCTATCCCTTTGATCATTTCCCCCCATTAGATTATACTATTTTTCCAATCACTCACTAAACTTTAAGGGCCTACTATCATTCTAACCACACATCTCATCATCCAAGGGTCAAAAACCTAGCTAATAGCACCAATGACTTGGTGCTATTAATAGTATAATAACCTAGGTATATATATATATATATATATATATATATATATATATATATATATATATATATATATATATATATATATATATATATAGCTTACATAATTTTAAAAGCACAAGCCCAAATATACTTATAATTTTTTTACCATTGAATTTATATTGAGATTTGTGCTATTGTACTTTCTATTTTTCTCTCTTTAGTTGACTTTATAATAGCACAAATCTCAATACAATATATATAGCTTATATAATTTCAAAAGCACAAGGCCAAATATACTTATAATTTTTTTACCATTGAATTTACATTGAGATTTGTGCTACTGTACTTTCTATTTCTCTCTTTAGTTGACTTTATAATAGCACAAATCTAAATACAAATTTTATGGTAAAAAATTCACAAATATATTTGGGCTTGTATTTTTAAAAATATATAAGCTCTATATATATATATATATATATATATATATATATATATATATATATATATATATATATATATATAACCTAGGCTACTATACTATAATAGTATCAAGTTATTAGTGTTGTGTTATTAGGTTTTTGACCTTTGGATGAAGAGATATGCAGTTAGGATGATAATGGGCTTCTAAGATTTAGTGTGTGGCTAGAGAAATAGCTAGTATGATCTATTAACAACACCAAGTTTAGTGCTGCTAAATTTTTCACTATTAGATCTACTGCTTTAATCATTTTCATTCATTAAATTATACTATATTACCAACTACTCACTGAACTTTAGAGAATCTCAATTATTTTAACCGTACATCTCTTCATTCAAGAATCGAAAACTTAATAACACTAATAACTTTATACTATTAATAGTATAATAATCCAGTTCTATAAAATTTAACTACTATATTATCAATAATATTAAATACTTAATACTATTAAAATTTTAGAGTGCAGGACTTATTCAAAAAGTAGCGGTGCGAAAACATATAGCAATATATTTTCTGATAAAACTGCAAAAAATATGTTTTAACCGAATTACTACAGTATATTTTTTTATATTATATTTTTTCGCTTGTAACTTGATGTGTTGGTAATTCTCTATGTTATTACTAACAAAAAAAGGAAAAAAAAAAAAAAAAAAAAAAAAAAGGGAGAGACAAGCTAACCTAACTTCTGTTGCACATTTAATTAATGCCTCATCTGGGCAAAAAGTTGAGCATGTGGGACTTGGAAAAGTGATCAAAACTATGTTTCTCACCTCCCCTTTATGGCAACAATCCCTTTTAATTAATTGCTTTACCTAGATTTCCTAACATCACTATAGTAAACTCTCCACGTCCGGAAAAAAAGGCTAATTAATTAGGTAGGACTTAGGAACAAACAACAGGTGGGTCCTTCCAAATATTAAAAATTGGGCCCCATAACCCCCCCCCTATTTATCTTCTTTTTATTTTATTATTTTATAATTTAAAAAATTACACTTAATTATTCTTATCATATTGTTCAAGAAGTTACACTTTGCTATCTATATATCGCTCTCCGATGTCGTCGATTTGGTCAGCTCAGGCACACGCACAGACTCCGCTGATGATCCGGGACGATCTAAATTCTGGATAAGTTTTATCCATTAAGAATATGGAGAGACGATTACAACTACTCTGGATAAGTCTCAACCATTGAGGATAAGGCGGAGACAGTTACAACTATTTCGGTTAGGATAAGGATAGAGGTAGTTTTAGATGGATCGGGTTGTAAAACCAAATTGGATAAAGCCAATTTGGTTAATAATAAAATTGTTATTCTTATCTTTTGTAAGCCTAAGGGCTATAAATAGGGGTCTATTGGCTCTTGTAAAGGCATTCCCAGTTAGAGAGTAAAAAATAGAAAACTCTTCCACCTACAAATATATTCTTCGTCTTTTTTTTCTCTCATCCGGGTTTCAGATATCCATCAGGGAGGTGCTGCGACATTGCCTCCGACGGATCAGCTGAACAGATAAACTCTTCTTAATCTAAATGGAACGATCAGTCATTTCCACCTGCCTTAATCGAAATAAAAAAAATACACATGATATCAGAGTACGCCATGAGATAAAGAATATGAAAGAAAATGCTTTATTAATTACTATCGGTTAAATATAAAATATTACATCAACACACTCGACTCACTAATGCAACTGATACTTCTGTATACTTAAAACCAAAATGCTAAGAAAAGCATTGATAGACCTCTAGCACTTCTACTTGGCCACGCCTTTGCTGCGATGCTGCACCTTACCGACGGTACCTAAGCCTGAAAAGGAGTAAATCGAAAGAAGTGAGAACTACTAAAAGTTTTCAATGTGTGTAACCACTAAGAAAAAATATTTTACACTTGCTTGATCTACAGGAGACATCAGTAAACAGATAAGATAAGTATAATATTAAACTTACGAAAGCAAAAAAGGCCATAATACATGAATGCCTCATTTACCCACTTACCAAAGGCTCACCTCACTCTCAAGTAGCTCTTACTCGGATCTGCCGAGCACAACACAAACCTTCGCAAGAGCTGGTCTCACTCACCCTGATCGATTGACCTGTACGAACATCGAGTGGAGGTTGAGGGATAATCAGACTACTCTTCTATCAACTACTAGGTGCATACTGTAAGAATTTGAATTTTTGTAAATAAATAAATAAATGAAAATAATAAAGGTCAAATTGAATTTTTGGATCATAAATGGCACAAATAGTCTAAGTGCCCTTTTCTGCAGTATAAATTGCACAGTAAATGGGTCAGAAATATCGCCTTTCAATCCGAGCCTGATCTCGAAGATCCGAGACCACCAGTGCGACCGTCTCGTCGATCTGTCACGCCCCGAGTTTTAAAAATCAGGTCTAATTTTTTTTTTTTTTTTTTTTTTTTTTTTTTTTTTTTTTTTTTATAAAATCAGAGTTCGCAAACTGGGCGTAACAGATTAGATGGTATCAGAGCAATAGGTACACGGTACCTAGGAAAATTGATTAGGATCTGGTTAGGATGAACCCTAGGATGACTTATGACGTGAGAGCGCGGGGTATTTGTCTAGCGGTTAGGAGCTCAGGTGTATTTTCACACTTATGAGACGTTTCCCTAACTTGTTGTTGTGACTACGAGCGGTGTTCGCACGCGCTCTGGGCGTAGTGGACATAGTGGGTGTAGTATTCGCTGCGGTTGTAGTACGAGCCATAGGTTTGATATATCAGTGGAGCCTTAGAGCTCGGATTGTTGGCAGCGGTTAGAGAATCAGCTCACCGCTTTTGCCGGGATAGTCCAGCAGATGGCTCAGCATCAGATAGTCGCTATTGTTGCACTGGCCCCACCACTAGTCCAGGTATTTGGAGAAGTTAGTGATCCTCCAGTTGTCCTCGCGTCATTGGACATAGTACTTTTGTCGCAGCCGTGGTTATCAAAACTATGTTGTGGCTGCTATTACTGGAGATTCCCCGATTATAGCTATTGGGATGCCTATGAGGTTAGCAATCTTGTTGCTTTGGATGGAGAACAATGGAATATGGTTCTAGATTCCTGTGAGTGGCCAGGGTCGCACTCATGACCATGAGATGGTAGAGACAGTTGATATAGGTTTATAGTATCGACATAGAGATTTGTGTCATGAGATATGAGTTATACCTTATGTTGGATTCCGGTGAGAGTCGTGTCCCCAACTTGATGTTGGCGACAGATTATGGTATTTCACTTTTCTTTTGATAAGCACGTTGGCTGCAGACAACGTACTGTCGAAAGAGCTGAGGAAATACCCCACCCTGTAAAGGGGAATATCGTGATTGGGTCTATTTGTCTGCTTACTTAAGTTTTAGTCTCCGAGGTTGTCTTTGGACAGCGATGTTATAGTTTCAATATTGATATTCCAGACCATATCGGACCTTAGGTAGGTCTCAGATAGTCGTGTACCTAGTGGACAGATTATATTTGTCATTAATGTAGACATTCGTCCTAGCTTGCGGCCACTAGCCACGTTGATCTCGCGAGATCTTGCAACTGATTCGATAATAGAAATAACTGGGTTAGGCTGTAAGGTGGGACAACATGTCCAAACCGGATATTTTAAGCGTTACGAAAGGTGACTATGGGTTGCCATGCATTATGATGCTAAGAGACTGATCGTCTGAGGTTTAACCAACAGTTGTCGCCAGAGGTTTGATAAAATTGCTAGGCTGTTTAAGGCATTTGTGCGTCCTTTAATTGTCTGAGGTTTAGTTCTGAAAGTTGGTGGTAAAATGAATGCCACATGAGAATATGAATTGAAAGCGGAGAATTTCCCGAACCGCTTGAATGCTCCGAAGAAATTATCGGAAGGGTGAGCTCTAGAGTGTAGAGCCTGTTCCTGCTCATTATTTACTAAAATGAGTGAACCCCGATTGAATAGTTGACCGGTTATGTTGAAAGGTTAGCTTGTATGCACAGATGGAAAGTTTGATAGATCTGAAAGTATAATGATCTTGGATGTCATCTCTCATGTGTCCGTCAGTTCGTAAGAACGTTAAGACGTTTTAACAATATAGTTAAAGAATTGAAAGATCATAATTAGGGTACGTCGACCCTTTGTATCGCATACCCTGTGTGGTATCTTTATGAACCAAAATTTTTAGCAGTTTGGATGAAACGGAATTGTGAACCCGAGTGTTATTGCAAACCGCACAGTACAAGGTGCATTGACATTAGGGACCGTGTATGTTCGGTCAACGAACAAGTTATCGGGCCAACGTGGTAGCGGATGCCTTGAGCCGAAAGCACGTATCGCTAGAGCTGCTAATGATCGCGGAACAGGACCGTCTGATTTCTGAGTTTCAGCGTCTAGACTTGGAGGTTGTTCCTTCAGGATCGACTGCTCGACTTTTAGCGATGGTAGTGCAGCCTACCCTGCTTGATCGCATAAAGGAGGGACAGCAGTCGGACCCCTCCTTCCAAAAGATTCGAGAGCTGATATCGCTGGGACAAAAATGTATCGAGATCTGAAGCAGCATTACTGGTGGCCTGGGATGAAGGCTGATGGGGCGAACCATGTGGCGCAGTGCCTAGTTTGCCAGCAAGTGAAGGCGGAACATCAAAGACCGGCAGGAAAACTGCAACCGCTTCCGGTACCAGTTTGGAAGTGGGAGCAGATCACGATGGACTTCGTCACCGGTCTGCCTCGATCCCAGCGAGGCCACGATGCTATATGGGTTATTGTGGATCGACTCACCAAGTCGGCTCACTTTCTGCCGATCCACACGACTTGGACCCGTGATCGACTCGCCCAGCTATACATTGACGAGATCGTGCGACTTCATGGCACTCCAGCATCGATCGTTTCTGATAGAGACACCCGCTTTGTGTCTCAGTTCTGGAGAAATGTACAAGAAGCGATGGGCACGAAGCTGAAGTTTAGTACTGCTTTCCACCCCCAGAGTGATGGGCAGTCCGAGCGAGTCATACAGACGTTGGAAGATATGCTGCGATCCTGTGTACTGGAGTATAGAGACGGAGGGTACCGGTATCTTCCCTTGGTAGAGTTCGCCTACAACAACAGCTATCAGGCGAGTATCGGTATGGCTCCGTATGAGGCACTATACGGGCGCCGATGTCGTTCCCCCATTTGCTGGGATGACGTCGGTGAGCGCCGTGTGATCGGGCCAGAGCTACTGGAGGATGCAGAGGCCAGAGTGCGGGTAGCAAGACAGCAGTTGCTAACCGCGCAGAGCAGACAGAAGAGTTATGCGGACCAACGGCGACGAGACTTGGAGTTCCAGGTTGGCGACCATGTCCTATTGAAGGTGTCGCCAACTCGGGGAGTCAAGCGATTCGGGATTCGCAACAAACTCAGTCCGCGCTTCGTCGGTCCCTTCGAGATTTTGGAGCGCATTGGTCCTGTAGCGTACAGACTTGCCCTTCCTCCTAGCCTCGCCTGGGTGCACAACGTCTTCCACGTTTCCATGCTGAGGAAGTACATCAGAGATCCCTCACACGTCATCAGCCCCACCGCTGTCCAGCTTCGCGAGGATCTGAGCTATGATGAAGTACCACTGAAGATCCTGGCTCGAGATGAAAAGAAGCTGAGGAACAGATCGATCCCCTACGTCAAAGTACAATGGGAGAATCATGAGGAGCGTGAAGCCACGTGGGAACGCGAATCAACTATGATGGAGCGTTATCCCTATTTATTTGGTTCTTAGTTGTATTAAGTTTCAGGGACGAAACTTCCTTTTTGGTGGGAGAGATGTAAGAATTTGAATTTATGTAAATAAATAAATAAATGAAAATAATAAAGGTCAAATTGAATTTTTGGATCATAAATGGCACGAATAGTCTAAGTGCCCTTTTCTGCAGTATAAATTGCACAGTAAATAGGTCAGAAATATCGCCTTTCAATCCGAGCCTGATCTCGAAGATCCGAGACCACCAGTGCGACCGTCTCGTCGAACTGATCGAAAACCATATTCAGCAAGTTCAGATCCGACGGTCGGATCTTCCAGAAATCAGCGAAGAGGCGGGCGGGACCCGCGACTTAAGTGCATAGTGCATGGAACAGTAGTGCACAGTAAACCCTATTTCGAAATTCTCTTAGTGCCAACGTTGAGCCAATTCGCTATTTGGAAGTCGAACATAGCACTTCAAATAGTCAATTTGAACAGTTTTGTCGTTCTGGACGCAATGGCGCTAACAGAATTTCCGTTTGACGACCCTAGAATCTCGAAAAACGTGAAAACTATATTTTGGAGCAGTATTTTGTGGACCGCGATTTCATCTGGGCACTTTCTCGAAAAATGAAAATCGCTACCTGATAGGATTCGTCGAGCCGGACGTCGTGGCGAAGTCCGTTTTTCGAATTGACAATCGGATTGCCTCGAAAAGCGTAAAATACAGCGAAAATATGGCTTTTTGCACAGTAATCCCTATAGAATGCACCTCGATTTGCGTGCCACGGTTTGGAGAGGGACCTGAGTGTGAGAGGGAGCTACTGTAGTGGACCCAGCACTAAATACCAAGAATGGGTGGACTAAATAGCAATTGTGCTATTCAAGTGTTTGAAATTCAAAACTCGGTTTTGGTTTTTAAAAAGCCCCGCACCTCAAGCCCCGTAGCTACCATCCCAACTTCTTCCTCTCCTCCACCGCACCCCACGGAGCGTTGCGCACTGGCCGCCGCCGCCTCGCCGCCGGAGAAGAAGGGTGGCGAGAAACCTTTCCTCATCTCGGGTTGGAGAGAGTGGGACCCACACAGAGGCTTTTGGGTGGCCCCAGGCTTCTTCGGGGAGATCCTCTGCGTGATTGAGGCCGAGCTGAGGTGAACCCGGGGCCTGCCGCCGCCGTACACCGCCGTGGGAAGAAGCCTCTCCTTCCTTAACTCCGGTGAAGGTAAGTTCTTGGAACTTTTCCTTAGGTTTGGTTTTTGGGCTTGTGCAGTGTGCATCGGACATCGAGGTGATCACCCTGTTGCAGCCCGAGCCGCTGCCGCCGTCCCGATCGCCGGCGGGGACTCGTAGCTGCCGGAATTATTGTTTCGGGCCGATCTCGCGCGCCACCGTGATCCGGCCGTCAAACCCAAGATCAGCACCATTGGATCATCTCCTCTCGTCGACTGCTGCACGTCCACGAAGTTGGAGGGTGATCGGTTGGAGATCGAGACCGCGCGAACGTGCCCTAGAAACGGGCTTTTCTTCACTTAACTCGATCACCGCCGTCCGGCGCCGTCGCGGCCTTCCGGCGCCGGCCACCACTGCACCGAGCGTCGGGGTCTTGGGACAGACCTTTTGGTCCGGGTTGCACCTGCCCAGAGCCGCCGCGCCGGAAACCACCATTAACAGCCTTGAAGCTCCACCGAGCTTCGCCGGCGCCGCCTTGCCGACGCTCCCGGACATTGGAGAACCGCCCAGGTGAGCTTCCTTGGTCCATAGGAGCCTCCCCATCATCTTGCATGCAAGATTTAACGTCGGGTTCACAACCATGCAGTTGCACCATTGTTGCACCTAGAACCGGACTCCGGCCAACTCCGGCGACTCGGGCTCCGGCCAACCCTACAGGTACACTCTGAATACCCGTATGAGGACCCCCACGATTTTGTTTTGGGACATAATTCCCCCTGTAGCTTGGTTTTAATTCTTGCACCCGAGCTAAGCTTTTCGGGCATGCCTCCGGCCGCCGCCGCCTCCGGCCACCGGGGCTCGGCCCAGCTTGCTCCCGAGACCTTCTGAGACCTCCCTCTAACCTGTGCTCACCTTGGCTCCAGGTCAGAAGCTGGTTTGCTCCAAGAACACCCCAACCCGAGATTGAGCCATCTTTGGGTGTTGCTCCGGCCACTGCTCCGGCCAACTTCCGGCAAGCCTCAGGTGAGCCCCACTGTCTCCAACCTTTACTGAATATCATGCTCCAATTAGATCACTTTTAGATCAAGTATGTATTAAGTTGCAACATAGTTGTAAATTGGACTTTTGAAGATTATGGGCCAACTTTGTTCTCGGGATCCGTGGTAGTCCAAACTTGTGAGCACGGGCTCCGTCTCGACATAACGAACGCGCTGGAACTTACGGCGTCATCGTCGGATTCCCGGATTTCAAGAACAAGCTGAAATAGTCAATTAACTAAAGAATATTATGCAAATTTAAGAACATATTGGACTAAAATGTAAGTTGGACATATTAGCTGCCTTTAGATAGTGTTTTTACATCTACTAGGCATCGGGTTAGGGTTCCGTAGGTCCTCGTTGACCGGGAATCGGATTTTGATCGATAAACCGGCCTATTTGACCCGTTTAAGCTTTTCGTTACTGTAGTGTCGTCGGGAAGGGTTTGTGCGAGTCTGTTACTGACCAGATCTCCTTATTCAGGGCCCAGCTGCTCAGCACCAGCCTCCCAGTAGCCGTGCGGGAGTTCGTGGATCGGCCTACATCCAGGTGGGTTATCTTCGAACCGGGCCTCAGCTTTTTGGCCCTCTGGTTGCTTTAGTCCAGTCGGACCCCTGTTTTTGATTGCCCTGCTGATTATATATATGACCTATCTTGACATATGCTGATCCCTTTGACATATCATGATTCCACTGATCGACACTGACTTGATTAGACCTGTGCTGGAGATTACTTGTTCACGATCAGCCTGATTATTGTATACATGTTCCATGATTATTCCTGATAGATCCTGATCTACTTGAGACACATTATATGTACCTGCTTATCATCTCTTATATTCATGTACATAGATTTGCATGATTCGATGATACCTGCTGATTCCTGTCATTGAGATGGTTTTTGATATATTGTTGATATGCATGATTGATTGATCCTGATTGAGAGATATAGACAGATGATTCCCTGTTGGGATCTCGGCATGTTGCCGACTACCCGGTCACTAGACTGTGAGATTGAGCATTATGATTTGCCATGCACTGCTGTACTTCACGAACATGGCCGGGGTCGCTCCCCGTGGAGCTTGTTCTTTACCGGTAGAGTGGTCTGATGATAGACCCGTGAGCCCTTTTGCATCGAGACTGCTTGGCGTCTGTGAAGTGCAGGATTATGTCAGCCGAAAGGGTGCCGAAAAGTGGCTTTGCCTGAGGTTCTATGAGACCAATATTGGCACATGATTGGGTACTTGGGTTCTACCTTTGACGCATTACTTTTACTTGTACTGTTGCTCAGTTTATTTCCAGTATTGCTATCTGTAGACATACTTTCATCACTTGCAGTTCTTATACATGATTCTTGTAGTTACCTTTTATTTCCAGCATGTATGATCTACAGTTTTTATGATTGCTTATTACTGTTATATCTTGATCCCCAGTATACCCGCCTGCAGTTCTTATCCTGACTATTAGTAGATCTTTCTTTTCAGCTGTACCTATAGATCTTTACTATCCGCAGATTTTAGTACCGAGTAGGTACGATTAGCTGATCCTCGGCTCGTCGTGCCCACTGGGATACATGTACAGTGTATCTCACAGCCCCTGGGTGACCATTTTTCAGGTCTGTCGGGTGGTGAGGTGTCGGGACGATCCAGTGAGCCTGTCACGATAGAGTTGTCCCCCTGATGACATAGATTGATGATTGAGATCCCCGATTATCTGTAGCTGACTTTCATTTATGTTATTTCAGCTTCCAGTTTATTTAGATACTTCAGATTGATGATAGTATGATATTTCGGATTATTCCTGATGATTAGTATGGTTTACTTGAGATATCTATTACTCTCTGATTGATGATTGGATTAGCCTAGCCGTGCATGTATAGGGGAGTCTCTGTCCTTGGGATAGAGGATTTCCTATATGTGTGGCGGTCTGTTACGCTTGTTTTGCAAACTCTGATTTAATCAAAAAAAAAAAAAAAAAAATTCAAACCTGATTTTTAAACTCGGGGCGTGACACATACACCACTTGGAAAGTCGAGGGATGATCGAACTACTCTCCACCCAATTGGTCTATGGTTGCCAAGTGGGGAGTCGAAGGAAATCACACTACTCCACTACCTGGTGTAACAACATGCTGCCAATAGAGCCGAGCACTGCTCATACTACTTTCCATTAGGCTATACCCACAATATGCGTATCACCAAGAGAGCTAAGGCATGCTCATACTACTCTTTGATGGGTTGTATCAACAAATTCTACCTAGGGAGGGGGGGGGGGATTCCTGCTTGTACTACCCTCCCATCGTTAGCTTGTACACCCGTTTCTTGATAAATCAAAAACAATCGACCTACTCTCTAGTTAATTGGAGCTCACTCGCCTCATTAGCCCAAAGGCTAGCTATCTAGCTCAGATGAACTCTAGAGCTCTCTTCTCTAGGCTTTCTTTATATAGGCTACACCTAAGACCAAAGCGGAGTATCACAACCTATCTCGGTTCTACCCTGAGGTTCCGAAAACATATACAACAAACCCTTCGGTCCCTAAACCCCTATGGGTTCAATCCTCAAAGCTTAGGGAGTTCTACATTACACTTCCAAGTACTCTACTCATCACTTAGGAGAGGCTAAGCATACAAGTACAAAATCCTAAGAACAATATACAAAATAAGATATCATCCCTGCTTGGTGATATTCTTCATCTTTAGTTGAGCTTACTTGCTGTAGGGCGGCTCTCGATCTCCAAGACCAACGCAGAGAATCTTCTTCTTGTTGTGAGCAGATTTGGGAAAAGGCTCTAACTTGTCTCCTCCTCTTGAAAATTCCTATCACTCCTCAGTTCAGGCTAGCTCTTCCTTTCTTTAATTCAGGGTTCCTTCCGGGTAGACTCGGCTCCTCCACTGATTATAGAGAGACCAAATAAGGTGGGAGAATGAGAGAGAAAAGTTGATGTGACTATCCAGTACTAGTATGACGGCACGGCACGGTATGACAGGGTCGGTGACAATCCCATCTTAGCCTCTCTACTTTGCCGAAATCACATAAAGGACCGATTTATCCAAATTGAGCCAATTCACCCAGTAATGAGCCGAAGTAGCACATCTACTTTCTCCTCAAAGAATCGGTTCTTACAGTGAGTTTGGTTTCTCACACTATCTGTGGTTATTATAAAACTTCACTTTGCAACTCTATTTGATAGTAGATATTTTTGGGTCTTTTGCATAAAAAGTTCACTAATTTTGTTTTTTTGCAGATCAAGTCTACTTTTTTGGATTTGGCAGATTCAGTCCATTTTTTAGAATTCCAGCAAATTGCTCTTCTTCTCTCTCTCTCTCTCTCTCTCTCTCTCTCTCTCTCTCTCTCTCTCTCTCTCTATATATATATATATATATATATATATATATATATATATATATATATATATATTCTGACTACTATACTATTAATATTATCAAGTAATTGGTGCTATCAAATTTTCTACCTTTACATCAATCTCTTTGATTATTTTCACCCGTTAGATTTTACCATTTCCCACTACAATAAAATTAGGTTATAGGGACACATGTTTGTGACACTTTTTTGAAAGTGTCCTATTTGTAGTCCATTTATATCCAAAATTAGGTTATAGGGATACATTTTTGGGACACATTATAATAATGTGTCACTATACACCCTAGCGACGGTACATATAGCGACACTAATGACAAGTGTCGGTATTTTTTCTAGCAATATTTTTTTTAGTATTTAGCAATACTTAAAAGTGTCGCTATAGCATAGTTTTGTTGTAACGTCCCCAACCACCTATTAAACCCAAGGGGCCCACTATCATCTCAACCACACATTTTTTAATCCAATGGTTAAAAACTTGATAGCACCAATAATTTCGTACTATTAATAATATTCTAGCCTAGCTCGCTCTCTCTCTCTCTCTCTCTCTATATATATATATATATAATCTTTTGAAAAGTACAACAGATAATTTATAAGTACATATACTTTTTTCTCAAAAAACGAGAACATTATCTAATACAAAAAATATAAAAACTAAATATAATAAGTAAATAACAAAGAGTGCAATATACTCTCTGATACAACCTAATATTTATACAAATGGCACAATATTTGTATAGTTCAACTTTTCACCATTTTTATAACTATTGTATAATATATTCTATTATAGTACGCTATTTGCATAAAATATACTATATTATTCATAATATATTATATAAATTGTATAATATTTGGATTAATAGTTTAATGCTACACCATTTATACAAATATGGTACTAATTACACCAATGTTCACTATAAGAAAAAACGAACTTAGAGGTGATTTTTAGTTATTGTAGAGGCGCTTTAAATTGCCTCTACGATTCGTATAGACGATTCCTACAATTACCTCTAGACCGCCAGCGTAGACAGCACCTCTATAGTATAGGCGATCTGAGCGACCGTCGAGGGTAATTGTGGACGTGGGTGTGGGCATGAGCGTGTCCAAGAATGTCGAGGGACAGGAAGAGCTATATACAAGGATCTAATTTGACGTATTTATTATTAACATTTGTATTATTTGGATCAAACACGTTGTATAACAAATACAATATTTTACACTCCTTTTTTTTGTTGATATTCTTTCAGAAAGTTGCCTTATTGAAAATTTGATGTTGTTGAAATTTTCTTTGTTGATATTGTCACGCCCTCAGTTACACCAAATCCTGGACTCGTTAACATATCCACCCGCTATACAGAAAATCTTGCACAAGCGAATGTCTGATCTGCAAAAATAAAGCAACTATTACAACTATACATATATGTCAGAGCTATAATGACAACTATAAACATAAACAAAATGTAGTCCACTTTACATCCGACACATAGTACAAATACACCTCATATAACTAAAAATAAATACATCCCATTAGCATGTACAAACTACTCTCCCAAAACTCAGCAACTATTGGGTGCTCCTCAATTAAAGTCAGCAAAAGAAGGTAGAGATCTAACTCGCGACTCCCTTATATCGATTAGTCGTAGTCGTTGGTGTAGAAGTCTCTACAAAAGGACAACAAAAGCAGATGTGAGAACTACTAAAAGAAACTAGTCCTTAGTGGGTATCGTCACCAATACTGATAATCTACGTACTAGGTCCTTTAGAGGCAAAAGTACAATCTTATTGACTGCCACATTGGGTCCAATCAAATCTGAGCCAACCTACCACCATACATCACACTCGAGATGGCCGAAAGTAAAACCTCCACATCCTCGAGGTAGCTGGTCTGATATAGGTCGCCCCTTTGGGCTACATTGACATCGTGTAATAAGGGCCAAGCTCAGGAGTGGCACCCGAAGGGCGCGACGCCACCGAGGAAATTAAGGCAAATTTTTGTCGAGCTCAAATATGGGCCCCATACATGCTATAATCAATGCGAATAATCAACCAGATCAACTAACTCACAATCCACATACCCATGACACAATCAAGATTAAAGGCTCAATGTTCTGGGATGACCATCAATCCCGACGGCACCCAACAATGCCACTCAACCATAGCTGTTGTACTAATCCACTTGGCTCTCAGTACGAGCATAAAACTATCCTACACTAACGCGAATGCCTACAACCCTCTAACCAGGATGAAAGATTGGTGAAAAAAACAACCATCATGTATACAGATGATGACAATGTCAGCCACTACAGTGCAGGGTTTCTCCGGCATTTTGTCGATACGATGCTATATCGGCGATCGATAGCTCGGGCACGGCCCGATAAAACTGCTCGTGGAACTTGGCCTCGAGCTCATCCCAGTCGTGGATCAAGTTGTGAGATAGGCTCGTGTACCACGAGAACACCGTTTTGGTTAACGACGTGCTGAATAGCCTTATTTCTAAAAATAGGCTCGAGGCTGCCTCTCGGCATTGGGCCGTGAATCGAGCAATGTGCTCGATAGTGTTCTTATTCTCTTCGCTTGAGAACTTGTCGAACTTCGGCATTTTCCAGTTGGCCGGATACAAGTCATCTATATCGATGTAAGCGGGATACGGAGACCTGAACACTGGCTGAATTGTCGGCGTGACCTCTATGCCGAATGAATTTCAAAGAATTTCCTCCACATAGGGGTGGATGTCGACGAGCCCTACTTGAGGTACTTGGTCCGTCGGTTACGCCGGTGAAGGTGGCTGCCCATAGTGGCCGGCCTGATGCTGAGGCGGTCCCTGCGTAGGGACTTGCCAGCCGTTCCCGCCCCCAGCCTGAGGCTGGATAAACGGCGGTGGGGAGGCAAAGGAGTCCCTCAGTAGTTCACTGGTTGATGGCCGATGTTCTGCCCCATCGGCCTTGCTCCCGTCTGGTACGGAGCTACTTGCGGCTGTACTGCCCCAAGCGGCGGTGCCGCTTGATAAGTTATCGCCGGCGGTGCAACTCCTTGTGGTTGCACTGTCGGCATTGCCAGCGCAATCGAAATCGGTTGCGTCGGCAATGGCTGGGATAATAATGAGGAGGTGAATCCTCCATAGTATGGCTCATTTCGGATCAACGCTTGCCCGATTCGAGCCATATTATCGTTCAAGGTCGATACTGCGACCTACACTGAGTCCAACCGAACGCCTTGCGCCTGATTGTCTCTTTCGAGGGACATTTGGGTCCTCTTGACATTTTCCAACATTCGGGCGATTTGCCCGAATAAATCAGACAGGGTCGGCTCCCGTGGTGCCGACCTCCCGCTGATCTCGGGAATCTCTAGTAGCGTCGGTGGCGGATCATCCACATGTCCAGCGCTACTGGCTTGGTCGTTCCCTGAATGTCTAGGAATGACTGAGATTCAATATGTTATCGTCTGACATTTTATTGGTAGGAGAAAGGTAAGAGTTTACTTGAGGGTCCCACCGGGCGTGCCAAAAAGTTGTTGGGACCGGAATGTCACGCTGACCGTTGACCGAGCGCGGTCCGTAATCGGCCCCGGAGTTGACCCTCCGAGTATGATGCGCTGCGTGCCAAAAAAGGGATCAAGCGATCGGACCGAGGAGGGATCTGCTCGGCCGTGTTCTTCTCAATCGAACTTTCACAAAGTTCGGCCTAGAGGAGCCGAACTGGGATTTAAAGACAAAGATTGACACGGCCTAAATAACCGATTTTGGAATTGTATTGCTCAAAGAATGATTACAAGGGAACAGTTACAAGTAAGACTACTCCTAGGAAAAGCTGTAGATGCGGGTATGAAAATTTATCTTGAAAAGCGGTAAACTTAGTTTAGAAAAGAGGTAAATACAGGTATTGAAAGGTATTGAAGAGCAGGGGTGGTCACTGGCTTACGAGATTGCAGGACCCCTTTTTCTTCGATAGTTCGATTATTTATACATTGTCCGAACCAAGTGTATGATTGCCAACTTGGGTAATCGGTGTATCTTAAGGGGAATCATCGCGAATTTCTCAACCAGTTTCTTTTTGAGTTGATTCTCCTCAGTTGGATAGTAGTCTTTTTTCCGTCCATGTTCATCCCCAAATTGGCGCGTCGAGCCGTGATCATCGGCACTTTCCAGTGCTGGACGCCGCTTGCCATTCCAGAGTCAGTTACGAAATTCACAGCTTGATCTTGTACCTTTTTCTTTCAAGGCCTTTCCTTCTGTAGCTTGGGCAATCGATAGTCGATCTTGGCCTCGCCTCTTTTTGCCATTCGACTGAAATAACCCTTTTGCCTTTGGCTTAGGTCGGTCTTGGTCAAGACACGAACCCTTCTTTGTTGACGAACTCCTTTATCGGCTGATATCCTTAGCCGATGATATCTACCACATGTCACTTCCCCATGTGGTGATATTTTTGACCTCAACACCCAGTAAAAAGAAAACTCTCAAAAGCTCAGCTTAACCCAGCTAACAAAACGTTAAAAATCCTAATATTCCAAAATACTCGACTCCTACCTCAAATCCACCTGAAAGAGTCCAACCTCAAGCTCTCGTCCTCAGAAACACTATGTGCAACAAACCTCTCTGAGGTTCGAAGCTTTAGCTGGTTCGAAGCTTCAACTTGATTCACCAACAGGCTTCTGGAATCGCTGTTACTGTTGCTGAGGCAACTCCTCCTCAACCACAAGAAGGAAGAAGGAGAAGAACATAAGGAAAGGATGATCTCCAAGGCTCTCTAGTGCAAGAAAAGTATGGGTGAATCTCAAGTGTGAGGGAAGTATATGTAGAGAGAAATATATGGTGAAATAAGCCACGGAACAGCCGAGAGGAGTAACCTGTTACCCGCAGTAAAAACCAATTTTGAGTGCCCAACTATTCATTCGGGCGTCAAGAGACTCATAGCTACAGTGATCTCGAGTCTAATCGTGGGCGTCCAAATCTGCATAGTATCATGCCTAGAACTTTGTGGCTGCAATACTCATTGCACACCTTCGCGGACGTTCGAAATCTATCATCCGAAGCTACAGTGCTACCTCCGAAAGCCAACAACTTTCCTGACAAGAGTCACATCAGCCATAGGGCTCGAGAAAATCTACATACCTATTTTCAGATAGCTACAGCAACTTTCAGGCGCCTGCAACTGGGATTCGCAAATATGTTGCGCTCACACCATGCATCCGGGCGCTCGAAATATAATTAAGGCGCACGAAACCTCTGTAACTTCAGTTCTCTCAGGTTTCACAATTCTGAATTCGTTTGTGCGTCTATTTCATGCTAAATAATTAACTCTCGCTCTGCCCAACCATCCTTAGATATGTTGGCCAGCTAATAATACAACACCCGAACAGCTACTGAGCATCAAAATACTACATATATTCTTTTCAAAAGTTGTGTTGTTGAAAATTTATATTATTGAAATTGTTGTTGTTGTGAAACTTGTAATTATTAGAATTTCGGTGTTGAAAATCTTCTTGTTGTGAAAATTTTTGTCATTAAAATCTTGTGGTGGCTGGGTTATAGGTAAAGACGGTGAATCATGGACTGTTTTTTATTAATTAGGTATGTGAGAGGTGGAATCTCTTAAAAGCGGTGAATTGTTTGCTACCTTCTTGAAAGCGGTGAAACGTTCGCCATCTTCTTTAAGGCGGTGAAACGTCCGCCATCTTCTTTAAGGCGTTGAACGATTCACCACTTTTGACTGAATAATTTATAATATAATTGAGTTGGCAAAAGAATGATTATCACTACAACCAAATTATGCTATAGCGACACTTTTAAGTGTTTCTAAAATATAAAAAAAAATGCTAGTGGCAAAAATACCAACACTTATTATTAGTACCGCTATATGTGCAGTCGCTAGGTTGTATATCGACATATTATTGTAATATGTGCCAAAAATATATCCCTATAACCTAATTTTGGATATAGATGAAATATAGATAGGACACTTATACAAAAGTGTCATAAAAATGTGTCTTTATAATCTACTTTTGTTATAGTGTATTTAGCCAAATAATTTTTTTGAGAGTTATTTAGCAAATTATAAAATTTTATAGATTTATTTGAAAAAAAAAATTAAATAAAACTTATTATAGTTTGATGTAATTTTTTAAATCACAGGGTGACAGAGTAAATATAATTTAAACCACACCAAATGCATGTGGGTAAATTGTAGTTTACCCCTACAATATATAAAAGGTAAATAACACTTAGGGGCCGTTTGGAATCGGTCTAGAACCGGGAATAGCGGGTTTATCCCCCTTATTCTACCAAACGCTCCTGAAACCATCTGGTATTGCTTAACCCAGAACAAGTAGAATAGCTGGTATAACAAATCCCAACCTATTATTTTAATATTAAAATTTTTATCATATTACCCTTCTCCCTTACTTTATCTCCTCCCAACATATTATTTTAATTAAAACTCTCTCCTCTCTCTCTCTTCTCCCCTCCTTTCTCTCTTCCCAATACACTCTCATCATCACAAATCCCTCTCTCCCCTCTTTCTCTTTTCCTTCATCCCACCTCCTTTCTCTCTTCCCAATACACTCTCATCATCACACATTAATATTATAAAATTTTAAATTTTAAAATTTAAATGTTGAAATTTTATGTTTGAAATTTTAAATTTAATTTGAAAAAATAAAATATTAAATTAAATATTATTTTTAAATAATATAATTTAATTATGATTATAATTTTATTTCTATTTTTTTAAACCATTAATCCATTAATTAAAACGAGAAAAACGATTTTAGAAAATTTTAATCACATAATAAAGCTTGAGAGCAAAAATTTACAAATATTTAGCAAATATACGATTTTTCCAAAATTTAAAAAAAATTTATGTTAAAAAATTATTATTTAAAATAAATATTATAAAATTTTAAATCTTAAAATTAAAATATTGAAATTTTATATTTTAAATTTAAATTTTAATTTGAGAAAATAAAATATTAAAATAAATATTATTTTTAAATAATATAATTTAATTATGATTATAATTTTATTTTTATTTTTTTAAACCATTAATCCATTAATTAAAACGAGAAAAATGATTTTACAAAATTTTAATCACATAATAAAGCTTGAGGGCAAAAATTTACAAATATTTAGCAAATATACGATTTTTTCAAATTTTAAAAAAATTTTATGTCAAAAATTTATTATTTAAAATAAATATTATAAAATTTTAAATTTTAAAATTAAAATGTTGAAATTTTATATTTTAAATTTAAATTTTAATTTGAGAAAATAAAATATTAAAATAAATATTATTTTTAAATAATATAATTTAATTATAATTATAATTTTATTTCTATTTTTTTAAACCATTAATCCATTAATTAAAAAGAACTAATTAAATTTTAACAACTTTTATCACATATTAACTTTTGAGGGCAAAAAGGTAATTTACCCCACTTATCCTCTTTATTCCTCCTATTCCTCATTATTAAACCAAACACAAAATCCCTTATCCCTGGAACCATTCCAAACGCTTTTTCGCTCTAGTTCCGTACTTTATACTTATCTCCGATTTAGCCAATTCCACCTTAACCCGATTCCAAACGCAGCCTTAGGCTCCGTTTGGTAACGGGAATAAGGGGGGAATAACCCCCTTATTCCCGTTTCTATTCCCAAACGGGAACCGGAAAAGCAGAAATTGGAATTCCTGCTTTTCCGATTTTAGGGTGATGGGGGTGGGAATCCGAATTCCCACCCCGACCTGGAATTCGCTGGAATTCCTTTTTGGGCACGAGCATCGAGGCACTGTCTTCTCCATCCCCTTCTTCTCCACCGATCTTGCTTCACCCATTTCTTCTCCCATCTAGCTTCACCCTCTCCGCGCCTTCTTCTTCTCCGATCTAGCTTCACCCTCTCCGCGCCTTCTTCTTCTCTGATCTAGCTTCCCCCTCGCCTTCTTCTTCTCCGATCTAGCTTCACCCTCGCCTTCTTCTTCTCCGATCTAGCTTCACCCTCGCCTTTTTTTTTTTTTTTTTTTTTTTTTGGATTTTTAGGTTGAGCAAAAAAAAAAAAAAAAAAAAAAATTGATGAAAAAAAAAAGAGAGAAAAATTAGTAGGTGTATTTTGGTTTTTTTTTTTTTTTTTTTTTAAATAGTGGACTGTGGATGGCTTGTTTTTAATTTTTTTTTTTTTTCTTATTTGGCTGCTGCGGCAAAAAATAATTAAAATTATTTTTAAATTTTGAAATTTAAAATGCAGAGGTAAGGGGCAAAATGGTAATTTCGCTATCATATATATATATATATATATATATATATATATATATATATATATATATATATATATATATAAAATAAGTGGGACGGTATCCAATGTGAGAGATCTCGTAATTTTTTTTATCATTTTTGATATGATAATTTTATTAAATAAAATGAACCCTAATTCTAATTGAAGAGTGTCATTGGGGCGGATTTTTAAAAATCCGACCCCACTACCGAATTTAAAATTGAATTCGATGAATTTTAAAAATTTATATATAAATTCAAATTCGATCAAAAATTTCAAATCTGAATTTTAAAATCTGAATCAGAGCTCAAAAATTCAAGTCCGAAATAATTATTTTTTTTTATAATATTTCAAAATATATTATATTAAATTTAAATTTATTATTTATTTTTAAATATTTTTTACAATTTTAAATAATATTTTAAATTTATTATTAGGTTGATTAATATCATAAATTATTTTATTTATAAATTATATCATAAAGGGCAAAATAGTCAATACACAAATTTATCACTTCTCAATTCTTCTTATTCCTCTATACTCAACCAAACACAATTTTTTCCTATTCTTCTTATTCTCCTTATTCCTATATAATTTACCAAACACAATTTCCTTTAATCCCGATATAACTCATAAATCCAACCAAACGCAAATTTACACTAATTCCTGCTAATACCATAATCTATACCTATCCCCGGTATAACAAAATTTTCCTTATCCCCGAACCAAACGGTTAGAGTTCTCAAGCTATGATGATGACACTTTGATCCTTAAATGTTAAATCGTTGTTATTTCTGATTAGTACTTTATAAATTATTATAATTTAATTTATTTGGCTAAATATTAATTAATGATTGATATGAAACTGATGTAGTATCTTAATCATTATATTTTCTATCATCAATAACAATACTTTTCAATTATTTCTATAATAACGACACATTAATATTTAGCCTCTAAATTAGATTGCGAGATTTTATTATAAAAATTAAAAAAAATAGCCAAAATTTAATATAAATTAAAATTTTATGGCCAAATGTCTAGCACCTCACAATTTGAAGAATAAAAGTTTAATTTTTCCAACTATAAATATATAAATATTTTTATAATTTAATTCATATAGATTCTTGTACACCCATGCTACCACCATTACTTTTTTTTTTAACTCTAAAATAAATTGTTCCAATCACACTATAACAAAATTAGATTATAGGGACAGAATTTTATGACACTTTTGTATAAGTATCTTATCTATATTTTATCTATATTAAAAATTAAGTTATGTCGATATATTTTTGAGATATATTATAATAATATATCGCCTATACACTCTATACTAATTATAAATGTCGCTATTTTTACTTACGATATTTTTTTTCAAATTTTAAAATTATTTAAAAATATCTCTATAACATAATTTTATTATAATGTCAACATCTGTATTTTGTATTTTTTTTTTTTTTTTTTGTTGTATGGAGAGAGTCAATGCTTTATTTCAATGGTACCATCACTAGGTATTAATTACTAGCTTGTTCCAATCAACATGTGTATTTTGTTTTTTGTTTTTTTTTTTTTTCTTCTTGTGCCGAGAGGGTCAATGTTAATGTTATTTGTACATTTCTTTAATTAGTTAGGAGCATATATTTTATATTTTATTTATTTTAAAATAAAATAACTTTTTCTGACCATAATGTTAGTAAAAAAAAAATTATTCTAAAATTGATTGAATATAAGATGTATATTTTCTCACAAATATATAAGTCGCATTGCTTTTACTAGCTAGCGCAGTTCATTGGTACGTACTGTTGTAGCTGATCAAGAGAATGACTTGGATCATCTATTATTCAACCGTTGTGTTTTACAAATTTTAACATTAGCCCGATTAGTGTAGATATATATATTTTGATGCAATTTGGGCATTAGATGGATTAGCCGATATTTGCTTATTTCGATATAACGAGATATTATTACTAGTAAGTAGTGTTTCTGCAACATTTTAAAAAGAAAGTACTATTAAAAAATTCTTTTATTTTTTTAAATTTTGAAATTAACCAAACATTTTATCTATCAATAAATTTATTTTAAGTCTAAATCCTTTTTTCAGTTGATTTTGATATACATATATATAGGCGTCAAAGCTACATTTATCAAATCCTAACATAGAGCGAATCAAATCTCCTTGGAGTAAAAACTATATATTATTTGCATCAACTTGTGCATTTGTGATATCGTCGAAATTCAAAATGGTCTTACGTATAAGTAATATAATAAAATTAAATTAATTTTGTAATTCGATTATAGTATTTTGAATAGTAACAAAATTTAAAAAGTTAAGAGGGTTAAGTGCGCTAGAGTTAGAATAGTTCTAGAATATATGAGGTCCTCTAGAAAGTTGGGAATGTATGAGGTCCTCTAGAAAGTTGGGACGTCACAGTTGATATCAGAGTCATTCACTAGCCAAAAATATAAGATAAGTCTCGTCTGAACCAAAATTATATAGCGGGTAGAACGCGGCCTTCCGACTAATGACTGTTGTGGGTGGAGTATATATAGTTTCCCACAAGATCGGTTAAGACTAGTAAAACGATTCTCACATCGCCTGATACTTGTGAGTGAGTTTGAGCCTGACGAGAATATCAAGACTTAAAGGTGGGACGAATTTATGTGACATCCTCAAAATTTGAAATAGTCATATATATATATAATATAATATGACTAAATTTTTTAACTCGATTATAATATTTTGGATGATAGTAAGACACAAGAGATTAAGAGAATTAAGCGTGTTAGAGCTAGAGCAGTTCTAAAATAATTGACCCCCTGAGAAATTGGATCATCACATCATTCAATTCAGCTGGTCTAATAAATTATTAAGTACACGCTACCCGCTTTATTCAAAAAGATATTGAACTCGACTCATAAAAATAAGACAGCTAAATTTCTTTAAAATAATATATATATATATATATATATATATATATATATATATATATATATATATATATATATATATATATGCGTGTGTGTATCGCTCAATTGAGTGATAGAATTAAAATATAAGATAAGATAGAGGATTGCTAAATGAATAGCACATAATTATAAAGTTTTACTGGGTGTAGGCAATAATTAAACATGCATAATGCTTAAAGTGAACTCTATTTAAAGGTTTAAGATCTCTAACATTTTCAACAAATTTGAAAGTTGGAGGACTAAAATAAAACTTCGTTAATATTTTTCAGACTAATAGTCAAATTTACTCTTTGGGCGTGTTTGTTTCATCATTTGACATTTTTTAGGCTAAAAGTGACTTTAAATTAAATTGAAGTTTGAAATAAAATTTTCTTTCCACCGCGGTTTGCTTCAAAATGTAACGTTGATTTTTTAGGTCATCCATTCTAAAACTATTCTAATTTTAGATAAATTCTAACACCCCGTTTCATGTAAGTTTTATGTTTTATAAAACTAAGGTGTGATAATAAAAAATAAAATTAGCTATGTTGATTTTAAGCCATTTAATTTTAATTTGACTTGATCAATAAAACTCGATTGGCCGATTTAATTAAAATTGGGATTCACCATGTCAATAGTTGAATCATCGGTTCAAACAGATTTATAATTTATCGGGTTCGAAGGATCGAACCGGCCGATTTAACTCAATTTTTAAATTATTAACTAAAATATATTTAACTTCTTACTCCCATAAAAATAAATTCAAGATAAGTTAAGTGAAGCTGCGGTTCATAATAATCCTAACGAAAAGAGACCCAACAACATACCCAACATTTAGATAAATTGAGTCACGCTGAAGGTCGTGAGCATTGTGACTAAGCCCTTAAGTGCGATGAATGCGTTATTTCTATCCATATATATTTTTGAAATAGTTGATTAGCGATTATGATCTATATATAAAATTATTTTAAATTTTAAAAGTGTCACACAAAATTACTTCAAGTATGTGTTTATTTATTTATTAAAATTTTGATACTAGCTTACAAGAGAATGAAAATAAATTTCATAGTTAGGAGCAGATTTAATTAATTTATGGCAAAGTAACGTACAAATTAAACAACGTACTCCATCCTTAAAATCTACTTTTGGTGAAACGGACATATTACTATTTGAAATATATGGTACAGACGATTCTACAGTAGTTAGAGATATCCATCATGCATGGGACATTGCTACTTATAACTGCAGATACACAGTTGATTAATTACACAATGTTACGTGCATGCCTACTTTGTTTGATCTTAGTTTGATCTCACTATATATATATATAGCAGCTAACATTGCAGAGTCCGTATATATATATATATATGTACCTTTCTCTGTATGGTCACAACTCACATCACATAAAGATGAGCCAAATTCAATCATATGTTCGCATTGGGTGGCGTGAATTATTCTTACGTGTTTTAGTATCAATAGGACACATATACATATCATGTTGAGGATGGATACAAAATATAAATAATTGAATATGCTCACGTTTCCTGCCTTGTCCCTGTGTGCCTCACAGACACACACACACTCTCTCTCTCTCTCTCTCTCTCTCTCTCTCTATATATATATATATATATATATATATATATATATATATATATATATATATATATATATATATAATTGTGCTTTTATTTGTGCTTATAAATTTTTTATTCTTAGATATAAAAATATGTGATTAGGATGATAGTGAGCTCCTTAAATTTAATGGGTGGTTTATAGAATAATATAATTTAAGAGATAAAATTAATCAAAACATTAGATTTAACGATAAAAAACTTACAAGCACCAATTGCTTGATGCTTATACAAACACAATAACCAAATATATATATATGCAGTCGTTAGAATATACAGATGAAATATAAATAGAACACTTGTATAAAATTATCACAAAAATATATATCTTTATAATCTAATTTTGTTATATTATTATTTCATTATTTTTTAGATAATGTGATATATTTAATTAATTTTTTATATATATAATATGAAATCAAAGTTTGTGTTAAATATCTCATTCTCTGACAAATATTTCTGTCTATTCTATTATGAGTGGCAGTGATTACAAGACTGAATAATGTGATATGTTTAATTAATTTTTTATATATATAATATAAAATCAAAGTTTGTGCTAAATATCTCATTCTCTGACAAATATTTCTGTCTATTATGAGTGACACTGATTACAAAACCGATCTTCTTATATGATATATATTATTTATGATTATTATTATATTCATCTTTAGGCTAAATTATAAAAAAAAAAAAAAATTATAATATATCATTTTTTTCACTTTGTTCCATATCTTTACAAAACCTATATTTTACCCTCTCGTAATTACGTAATTATTTTTAGGGTACAACGGGATTAACCGAATAGATAAAATGACGATAATGCCCTCCTTATCCCTGTGCTTTACAATGACAATAGAGAAGCAGCGCCGCAAAGCCCTCGCGTTGCTCCCTTCCAACTCCACCGCTGCCCCCACCCCCGTCCCCGTCCCCGTCCCCGCCGAGAAGCTCTCCTCTTCCTCCCCACCCTGTCGTCGTCGTCGTCGTCTCCCCCGCCGTCGGAGAGGTTGGGGCTGCCCAGGGAGCCGCGTCCCTGCGCGGCGTGCGAAGTCTATGGGGGCCCGCCACGTGGCGGCCCCCTCACCCCGCGCTCACCCGCGCCAGAGGAGGATTGGGGTGCCGCCACATGGCGCCCCACCAGCCTTGGGCCGCGCCTGACTTGGAGCGTCGTCGCCGTGGAGGGCTCGGGCGGCGACTGCGCCGACGATCGCCGAGGGCTTCCGACAACGGCAGCGGCAGGATCCCTCACGGAGCGACGGAGCTCGTCCTCGGAGCGATCGGAAGAAGAAGAGGTTGAAGGGTATTTTCGATATATTACCTAAGAAGTTGACGGCTCACTAACGGAATGCTGACGGCGGGAGTGTAAATACACAATTTCATAATTACGAGGGGACAAAATATAGGCTTTTTAAAGACATGAAGTAAAATAAAAAAATGATATATTATGAAAGATTTTTCTGTAATTTAGTATTATTTTATCGTTATTTTTTGAATCAACGTATATGACATAATTTATCTGATATCTATATGAGCAGAAAGTACTAGCTAGATTAATTTTTTTTGGTAACACATTGAACACAACATTAACAAATTGAATTTGAATGCTCATTTGAAAGCCGTCCGAAATACCTGATATTTTATATCCAATTTGGATCCTAGCCGGACCTGATAAAGTATGAATAGTATACGAATAAAAAAAACTACCGATTAAAGTTTCGGGTATGGATCCGAATACTTTATATTCATATATATCCGACTTAGATCCGATCCAAATTTAATTTTTTAATGGGTAAAGTCCGAATAGTTTTTAAATCAATATATGAACCTGAATCTGGATCTTGGACTCGATAAAATGGATAAAGTCCAGAACAGTTTTCAAATCTGGACACAGACCCGAACCTTGATCCTAATTCGCTGAAATACCCGATAGTAATATCCGGTGAAGCATGATAATTTTTCTATAGCTCTTGTTATTATGAAAAATATGTGTTTTTCTTGTATTAAAATATTTTGTTCTTTTTTTTGAACGAATTTTATTTAACGGGGTGCAACTCATTAAAAAGCGAATTTTCTATAATAAGAAGTTTATGTTTTGTCCATGGGCAGTCTAATAAAGTTTATTAAAAATATATATATACGAATTTTTGTACCCGACCCGTATTCAATCTTAAGCGAATAGTATACGAATAATCACTATCATAAATATATTAGTAACTTAAATATTCAAATTAACCCGACCCAAAATTGAACAGGTAGAATTTATATTATTTTTTTATCTATTTTATTTTAGGATATGAGTACACTATGCCAACTACCGACATCTTTGCCTCGATTTTAGATTTTATTATTCATTAAAAGCATTAATTAACTAGTGGTATGAATTAGTTATTGGAAGGTATTTTCTTTCATATTTATTCCTTACTGATCAATAATATTCTGCCAAAGGCCTTCATATATATATATTGCACACAACACTATAATAAAATTATATTATAGTAATACTTTTAAGTATTTTTATAATTTAAAAAAAATATCGTTGGTAAAAATACCAACACTTATTATTAGTGTTGCTATATGTGTCGTCGTTAGGGTGTATAGCGATACATTTTTATAATATATTCTAAAAATATGTTTTTATAACTTAATTTTAGATATAAATGAAATATAAATAGAACACTTATATAAAAGTGTCACAAGCATATATTTCTATAATCTAATTTTATTATAGTGCAAGTTTAAAATACTAAGTTTTTAAAATAAATACATTATTTGGATATGAAATTATGATATTTGTACTACTAATTAGATATTTTACTATCGTACAAACATAATAGCATTAGGTTTGAGCTATATATATTTTTTGTGGTTCAACTGTGTTGTGTTATGACAGAAACAATCTTGGATTTGTTAATTTCCCTTTCACATAAGCCGAAATGTGGTGTGAGAATAAGTGCAAGTCAATTCCCTTCCATAAAACACATAATTTAAAGATTTGTATGGTCTATCTTATATATTTACACTTCTACATCACATTACGTTATAATGGTATTTTTAAATATTTTTAAAAGCTAAAAAAAATATCACTTTTAAAAATACCGACACATATTATTAGTGTCGCTATATGTGCAGTCGCTAGGGTGTATAGTGACACATTATTATAATGTGTCTTAAAAATGTGTCCCTATAATCTAATTTTGGATATAGATGGAATATAAATAGAACACTTACACAAAAATGTCATAAAAATACGTCATTATAATCTAATTTTGTTGTAGTGCATTATATAGTTCGAAGTGATGGACGAAAAAAATTTCATCGTTGAATGGGTGGGATGTAAGATGTACATCTTAATTATTTGTTAACTTATTTAAAGTTATTATTACTTAGATTATCTTCAGTTGCAGATATATAATTTTTTTCACGAAAACAACGATATATCCGTTAGGATGGAATTATTGGCTAGCCCCTACCTGAGCAATAGTTTAAATAATATCATGGTTAAACACAAATAAAAGAGTTATTTAGTTAGATGTAATATTAAATGCAATTAATGCAATTGGAGAATCAAGCAGTTACTAAAATTATAACGATTAGCTGTTTGGACGCAGTGGAGAATCAAGCAGTTTTTGTATTTAGTAGCTGTTCGGGTGCAGCGGAGTTAGCTGGTCGATACGTCTGTAAATTGCCGGATCGAGAAGGAGTCGTTTCAGCATGAAATAGACGCGAGACGCGAAAAAGCACTCGAGATTGTGAAACCAAAGAAAACTGAAGTTTTCGAAGGTTCCGGGCACCCTAATCAGGTTTTGGGTGCTCGGATGAGCAGTTTGCTCAAAGTCAATTTTGGATCCTCCGTTCGGACGCCCGAAAGTTACTATAATAATCTGAAAGTGAGTTAGGTGGCTCCCTCAGATGTATCGGGTGATGCTGACACATGTCGAGTGACAGTTGAGTTTCGGATGCATGTTCGGACACTTGAGATTGACTACAGTAGCTATGAAGTTTCGAATGTATCACCAGGCGCCCGAGAACGGGGTTTTTGAGCTGAGTTAATTATGACGATTTGGACGCCCGAATGTAGAATTGGTTATCCGAAACTTGTATTTTCTGCAAGAACAAGTTAGGTCCCTTTTGTTTTGAGGCCTTATTCTATCACCTCATTTTTCTCTATAAATAGCCTCTCTACGCCTACACTTCACTTTTTTTTTTTTCTCCTAAGCTAGAGTGTTTGAGCCGTCTTTCTCTCCTCAAACTCCTTCTTCTTCTTCTTTTCCTCAAACTCCTTCTTCTTCTTCTTCTTGGTGAGCTGCAAGTGTGACACCCCACTTCCCAGGGGGTCACCCATCCTAGAACTACTCTAGCTCTAACACGCTTAACTCTCATAACCTCTTGGATCTTGCTGCATCCAAAATGTTATAGCCGGGTTAAGAGATTTAGTCCTATTATATCATTTATATATATGACTAATTCAAATTCCGGGGGTGTTACATTCTTCCTCCCTTTAAGCCCTGACGTCCACGTCAGGCTCAAGCACACTCATAAGCACCAGGCGATGTGAGACTCGTCTCGCTAGCCTTAGCCGACCTTGTGAGGAGCTGCACTCCACTCACAACGGTCATTAGCCGGGGAGCCTCGCTCTACCTGCTATATAACCCTGGCTCAGCCGAGACTCATCTCACATTTTCGGCTTGTGAATGGCTCTGATACCAACTGTGACGCCCCACTTCCCAGGGGGTCACCCATCCTAGAACTACTCTAGCTCTAACACGCTTAACTCTCATAACCTCTTGAATCTTGCTACCATCTAAAATACTATAGCCGGGTTAAGAGATTTAGTCCTATTATATCATTTATATATAGGACTAATCCAAATTCCGGGGGTGTCACAGCAAGCATCAGCATCAGTTTGGACTACAAAAGCTTGCAATTAGTGAGAATTGGAACTTGGAATTGTTGTGGTGAGTGCTACTTGTGGTGTAGCTTATGAGGGGAGTTTGTACTCGGACTTCTAGCTGCACGTTATGATGTTGGTTGAGTTGAATTTACCATTCATGTCGTCGAATTGGATTTTATGGTTTCTCTCGACTTGTTGTTTTGCTGAGCAGTTGGGTGGTTTCCTGCTGAATTTTTCCTTCTGTTCCTGTTGATTTGTTTTTTTTTTTTTTTTAAGTTGTCTTTATCTAGTAGTCATGAGATTAGTAGAGCTCATACTTGTCAAATTTTCATGTACGGTATCTCGAATAGTAAAATTCATACATTCAGATGATATTTTGTACTAGCTAGGACTGTGCTCATTGTCGGATTGAGGAGTATTTAGCTGATTCCGAGCTGAGAGTGTGAGCTCATGATGTGCGGTTGTCCTTGTCGTGGTTGGAATTGCAACCGAGGTGGGTTGATGTTTACTGAATTCGATAAATTCCCTTCTATGTTCATCATGTTCTATATATATTGTAATTAATTGTACAATTTGATACTTCATGCGGACTTTGGATTTACTGCTGTAGTTTGAACTTATGGTTAGAGAATTAGGAGCATACGGATTAGTGTAGGATGAATTTACGCTCGTGTTGAGGGGCGAGTGAATTTTTACACCAGTCGATGCTGATTTATAGTTTTTGGTGCCATATGGGTTGATGGTGGTCCCAGACCGTTGAGTTTTACTCTGAATTGTGCCGTGGGCATGTGGATTGTAAATTATTTGATCTGGTTGATTATTCGCATTGACTATAGTCTACATGAGCCATATTTGAACTCGATAAAGATACGACGTGTCACGCCCCGAGATCGAACTCCGACCTGAGCTCGCCAACAGATTTGCCACCTATATGGAAATTCCCGCCTAGGAGAAACGTCAAACTAGCAAAAGATAGTATCTACCAACTAAACAGATATCAGAGTTGAAAATAAACTACTAATATAAAATAAACTATCCACTGTACATCTGTAATATCCAAAATAAAAGTCTACCTCTCAGAAGGGTAAAATAAATACAACACATATAGTACGGGACTACAACCCAAAATCAGTAATTAGGTACATCTAGCTCTCAAAAAATAGATAGGGATCTAACTCGTCACTCCCTTAGATCAGTCAGAAGAAGCAGCTGGTGTAGGGATGGAAACATAGATCTCTATAAAAAAAAAAAAGACCAACAGCGGGTGTGAGAACTACATAAGCAAAGTAGTCATCAGTAGGTACCGTCTCCAAGACCAACGATCAACCCACTAAGTCTAGAGGCATAAATAACTCAAAAACTGCAAAGCAAGAATGAAATCTGAAAAAAAAATCGACAACTATCATGCCTCTATCTACTATGCTCAAGAAAACGACAAAATAACAGTATGCAACAACTCACTCACGAGGTGCTCAAGTTTATCCAATCTCACTGACTGCCACATCGGATCCTGTCAAACCTGCGCCCGCCTACTACCATTATATCCACAGAGGACTGAAATTGCATAGGGCGCCCAACGGGGCTACATCGACATCACGCAGAAAACAGGCCTAGCTCTAGAGCGGCACTCGAGGGGCGCAATCCTACTGAGGAAAGTTGCGCATCTCAATCAAGCTCAATATGGCTCACCGAGGAAGGCCAGCGATTTTTCGAACGTCATAATCTCAGTCGTTTCCTTATGTTCCACTAGTTGGACCTGCGCAACGAGCAGACCATCGTCGTCTAAAGGCTACCCCCTAGCCATTTCTTTGGACGTCTCTGCCCTTGATAACATTTGCAGGGTGTAGACCATGTTTACCCCTGCCGAATTATTTGTAACCAAATTTTCTTCTATCTATGGCTTATACTCGTTTGAGCTTTCGGCTTCTTCAGCTGAAGATACTTCTTGTATCTCCTCCATTTCTTTAGGTTGCTGACTGTCTCTTTTGGTTGCAAAATCGAGGACTTTGAGTTTTACTTCCAACTCCAGTCAGGCGTCCTCATCCATCGGTATCACCACCGCGGACTGGACCAACGGTGGCTTCACTTGAGGCAGTGCGGTTGAACCACCCGCTTCTTGATCATTTTTCATCGGCCTTACCAATAGCCGATTTTCAAGCCAAACCTATGTCCTGTTCGGCCGCAGCCCTTAGGCTGCTTCCCATTGCTTTCGTTCATCGTCTTGCATCCTTTGTTGCCAACGTTTCTAAGTCTTTGTCATGACCGGCCCATACCATTTGGCCGGTCCCCTTGCTACAAACCATCGGTCCACCGACACATCTGCAGGTGGTTTGACCATTCTAATGTGTTCCTTAAGAATTTCTGTTCTCTGCCATGGTTTTGACCACGACTAAATTTCCAGCTCTTTCACTAGTTTTAGACTGATAAGTTCCACCTCACCACCAGTCATGCCTGAAAATTCGGGATCGAGCCTTGGCGGAATAACCCAGAATTGGATCGGTCTTCGGCTCGGTGCCCAGAAAGGCCGGGCCCCTGATCCTAGTGCGGATAACAAATCGACCGTCTTAGTGGCCTTATCGGCTAGGACACTTCTTGAGGCCCATACATAGATGGTCGTTTGGGCGGCCCGCATACTTTCTCCTCTTCGGCCTGAAGACCGAACGGTCGCCTTGGTGGCCCGTTGATACAGCTTTCTTTATGGTCGTGGGGACGGCCATGCTGCTTCACCTGTAACTTCGGCTCCTCCAGGCGATAAAACTCTCTCAGGACCTTGGTGATAGGCAAGTCCTAATCATTGGAACCCTCGGCCGAACACTGATTCAGCTGATCATCCCCACATGGGTGCCTTCATCAAAGTCTGGGAATGCCGACCACTTTCTCAGCTCTTTGAGCATTCCGAGCGCTATGGCATCCCAGTTTTCACAAGTTATTTCGGCTTTGCATCGGATGCAAAGCCGAAGCATCTTTTTGGCCAATGTCTCTTTCTCGTGAAGCTTGGGCTCGGACAGCGGCTTCTTTCCCTTCATGTCCACCATAATGATCTGTGTAGGAAAATAATTTTTTTGTCAATCTCAGTGTCATTTTTTATTTCTTAGTCGACAAAAACCAACTGACCCTCGTTAATCTCCTTTTGAATTTATTTTTTTGAACGTAGTGCAATCACTGGTCCTGTGGCTCCAAGAATGGTGCCACTTACAGTACTTTCGCCTTCTAAACTCCTCATATACAGAGATTGTTTGACCCTCCTAGAGCTTAATTCTCCCATCCTTGTATAATCGATTGAATATTTGATCGGTCTTAGAAATGTCGAAAGAATAAAAATTAGCTAAAACCCGAGCGTTTACTTCCCAGGACTTCATCGGCTTTAATAGCTGACATTTATATGGCTAACGGTCCTTCACCATTTCAGCCACATAAATTTCGGCTTCATTAACTGAACTTTTGATTTCACTGTTACAACTCGGCTCATCTTGAACCGAGTTTTCTTCTACGAATGAGACATTTTGCTCCTTCCCTTTTTTCCAATCCTTGCCTTGGCTCCAACGGGGTCGATCATCTCTGTTATTTTTCTGAAATTGCTCATATTGAGCAACTCCTAAATTAGAAAGATGGGTGAAATACCGATCTTCGAAATGATCTCTTGTTTTAAAATAAAGTTCATTGAACATTACTTTGGCGAGCTCGAACTCTCGCATTCTCACAAAACATCAGTTTCTTGCCATTTTGAAACGATTGAGATACTCTTCAACTATTTCCGCAGCATTTTGTAGATAAGCAGCGAGATCGGCAATCGACAGTTCGAATATATTCTTGTAGAACTGCTCGTGAAACTTACGCTCCAATTCATCTCAATCTCGAACCGAATTAGAGGGCAAGCTTGTGTACCAAGTAAACATCGTCTTAGTTAATGACGTATTAAATAGTCTGAGCTTCAGGTACAGGTCAGCGGCGGCTTCTCTACACTGGGCCGTGAACAGAGCAATATGCTCAATCGTGCTCTCGGTTTCCTCACCCGAGAACTTGTCAAATTTCGACATTTTTCAATTTGCCGGGTATGGGTGCTCCGCATCCACGTTTGCGGGATACGGAGATCTAAAAACTAGCCGCATAGCCGGCCTGGCCTCTGTGCCAAGCGTATTTCTTATTATTTCTTTGACCTGAGTATAAAGCTCAGTGTTTCCTACCGGAGGAATCGTAGCCGCCGGCTGGACTATATTTAGGTTTAGAGGTGGCGGTGCAATATGATCTGCTTGATTTTAGGGAGGTCCCAAATTTGAGGCCTACCCCCCAATTCTCATACCCTCGACTTAGGGTTGATGAACCGGCGGAGGAGGTGGAGCTGGTAAACTCCAAGCAGCTTCCTACTGATGGCCGATGGTCAGGTTCATCAGCCTTTATCATGCCTGAAATAGAGCAGCTTGCGACTGTACTACCCCAAACGGCTGCGTCACCTGGAAGGGCAACATCAGCTGCACAATACCTTGCGATTATACCATTGTCATTGCCGGTGCCATCTGAATCAGTTATACCGGCACGTTCTGTGCGAAAGTAAGGGGATGCCCTTGAATGCATCCATTATATTGATCGCCTTGGGCTAGCAATTGTCCAATTCAAACAATATTTTCATTCAATGCCATTATTGCAGCCAACACCACGTTTAGGTGTGTGTTATTCACTTGACTATTCCAATCTAGCATATTCAACACTCGGGTCATCCGCCCGAGAGCTTCTGCAAGAGTCAGCTCCCGTTGAGCCAGTCGTCCGCTCGTATCAGGAACTTCTGGTATGCTGAAGGTTGCTCATTTGTGTTTCCAGCACTACTGGTTTGGTCGTCCCCTAAAGACCTTGGGACGGCCCTGTTTCGGATATTCAAACTATTGTCCTCCGATATTTTAATCTAAATGATGATTAATTGGTGTTTACCTGATTGTCCCACCAGGCGTACTAGGAAAATGTTAGTGCCGTATCGGGGTTGACCGCTAACTTTCTCCGGTCGTCGATCATTTGTGAAGTTAACCCTCTGAAGTGTGCCTCGGATGAAGCAATCAGGTTGAGGAGAGATCCACTCAACCGGGCTCTGCTCACTCAAACACGAAATAAAGTTCGGTCTAGAGGAGCCTAACAAACTCTCAACTAAGAGCTTTGAGAACTTGCGGGAACTGGACACGGCCAAACGAGCTGAATTGAACTGTAGAGCTCAAAGTTCGATGGAAATGGGCTGCGAGGATCGAAAACTGATTACAAGTTACGACTACTCCTAGGAAAGCTCTAAGGAAATCCAAAAGGCTAGTCTAGAAAGCTGTAGATGTAGGAATTGAAGGTAATTGAAAAGCAGTGATCTCTGGCATATACAATTGCAGGATCTCTTTTGGAGGAGAATTCGCCTATTTATACTGGTACGAACTCCTCTTGAGATTAACCGCCATTATGGGTAATGGCATATTATTTAGCCACGTTTCCTTCTCAAACCCCTCGCCCTAATGAGATAGTGGCATATTTTTCAGCCACGTTACTCCTGAACATCGCTCGCCATTATGGATCATGGCACGATCCTCGATCGTAACTGATGAATTATGTTCAAGTCGAAATTGCGTCGGTCGCGGGATTCACGCCCTATGATTTTGCCTGCTTGATTTTAGGCATTACTCATCTAAATATCTTTGGTTTCGGTCCTTTTGCTCGGCTGATAAAATTGATGACCGATGCCATACTTAGACAGGCAATTTCTGTATATCCCTTGTTAAGCTCTAAGCTTTTTTCCTTGGCTTATGTTCCCTTTTGATTCATCTAAGTCGGTTCACACGACTTCCACTTTTTATATTATCACACGTCACCTTTTGATTCAGCTCAACTGGTTCGGTCACATTGACTGTACCTCTTGCCACACGGTAATTTTTTTTGTTTCAACAGTAATATTATGGTACAACTACTAATTTTTAAACAATTAATCTTGAACATATCAAGACCATCAAAAGTTGATATAATTTACTAAAATTGAAACTTCATTTACAATTATATGAATTACTTCACAAAATATTACAAGTTTTCTTTCTAGTTACAATACGGGGTACAAGTAGACCTCACTAAACCTACTATTCCGTGACACCCTTGCAGCGGTCCCATGCCTCACCGGCGACACCTGGATCTGAAAAGATGTAAACTTCAGGGAGTGAGAACTATGAATAGTTCTCAGTAGGTGTAATCATCTAGAATAATGCTCTACACTCACTTAAGATCCAAAGGGAGCATTAGTAGCGAGAGATAAATAACGACAATTATTTTTATAATAGAAATACATTAATTGATGTGACATCTACAATGCCCACTTGTCCAAACCATCTAATTGAGTAGTTAAACATTTCACTATACCTCATGGTGAGGCGAGAATGATCGTACTGTGCTCCAATTGGTTAATCCACATGCCACATAGAGAGGCAAAAATAATGGTGCTACCCTATGATGGGTTAATCCGCATAACGCATGAAGACCGAGAATTATTATGCTACTCTTTTACTGGATAACCCACATACCGCATGGAAAGCCAAAAATGATCGTGCTACTCTCCCATCGGTTAGTCCACATACAACATAGAAAGCCAAGAATGATTGTAATACTCTCCACTTGACACTTCTGGAAGGACGCAACATAACTTATCGTGACACCCAAAGTTCAATGACTTTTAGGGTTGTAACACATATCCAATACACTTTAACTTGTTCTCAAATTTGTATTTAATCTAGAGTTCATATATCTCTATATTTCACCTTAGATATTACCTAAATTAGATACTACACATTTCAATCTATATCTAGTTTTCCATTCTTATTTTTCTATTTTCCTACGTAAGGATGAAAATTCTAATTTATACCTCACATGCAAGAAATCATTTTAGCCTCTTAATACTCACACTAATCATGCTTCTAAATGGAAGAAACAATGAAGCAAGAGAGAAATCACCATTTTCAGTGATATTCCCCACCTTAGCTAGCTTCTCCACCAAATGGATGGATTTGAACTCTTGAAATTCAAAGAGAAACCCTAAAAATGGTTCCAATACCATTAAAAACAAAAACTCTAAAAATCCCTACTCACCTCTCTCTTGATGCAAACCAAAATGTGGAAGAGGAGGGTCCTTCTTCCTCCTAGAGCTTCCTCTTGAAGCTCTCCACCAATTCCTAACCTCCCAAGAGATCAAACCTCAAGATCTTTCAAGAATAGGGCTATCTCTTTCAGGTTCTAGAGAGAAAATGAGAAGAGAGAGAAATAAGAGGTGTGGGGATTGTTGGCTGTGGGTTGGGGGTTATAGGATTGTATTAACCCCACGCTAACTCCATATTTAACCATAGTTAGAAATCCCTAACAGTTGTTGCACACAATTTTGAGTATCGGTACTTATGTTTTAGTATCGGTATGAGGCCCTCAGTTCCAGTACTCCTCCGCCAATTCCTCATAACCCGAACATTAGATTTCTCAATTTTCTATTATCAGTACCCAGCAATATCAATACTGGTATGCAGACTACTCTAAACATCAAAACCGGTACCGAGCTTTAATTCCTTAAAACCCGGAGGCCTGGTTCCTCTCTACACAATTGAGTTACGGTACTCCCTCTTGGGTTCCAGTACTCAATACAAAATCTGCAATTTTTGCAATTTTGAATTTTAGAAGTTGGTTTTCGCGCTAAGTTTGTGCTGAAAATGCTCAGTTAACTCCCAAATACCTTCAAAACTATTAATATCGTTTTGAATTCGTATTACTTCCTAGAACTTCATAATTTGTAAAAGTTCGAAGCATTGCATACTATAACGATTCAGCCCACAAGCAATAATAACTCGTTGGGCCCTAACCACAGCCCAAAATGCTTAAGTTCAGCTATTATTACTCTATTCCCATCTGATGTGGGACTATTGGGGTATCACAGACTCCCCCCAATTTAGGCGTGACATCCTCGTCAGCCTAAACACACACACAGCCCAAGATCACCAGACGATGTGAGACTTGTCTCGCTAGCCCTGCCATCTAGACCCAGGTTCAGCCGAGACTCGTCTCACATACTTCCGTCTGGTGACTGGCTCTGATACCAAATATAATGCCCCAACTTCCTAGGTGGTCACCCATCCTAGAACTACTCTTGCTCTAGCACGCTTAACCCTCTTAACCTCTTGGGCCTAACTATCACCCAAAATGCTATAGCTGGGTTAAGAGATTTAGTACTATTATATAATTTATACACATTTCGGGGATGTCACATTCTTCCCTCCTTTAAGCCCTAACGTCCTCGTCAGGCTCAAAGACACTCATAAGCACCAGGCGATGTGAGACTTGTCTCGTTAACCTTAGCCGACTTTGTGGGGAGCTGCACTCCACCCACAACGGTCATTAGCCGGGGAGCCTCGCTCTACCCACTAGATAACCCTGGCTCAGCAGAGACTTATCCCATATTTCTGGCTGATGAATGGCTGTAATACCAACTATGACGTCCCAACTTTCCAAGGGATCACCCATCGTTAGGGATGTCAATGGGTACGGATACCCGAAATTTTATCCGAACCCGAATCCGAACGAGATGGATTTACCCAATGTTAAACGAATATGGATTCGGATATGGATATAAAAAATAAAAACCCGACAGATTTGGATTTGGATATGGATTTTGATTGTACCCGACCCGAACCCGAATCCAACCCGAACCCGAATTGATTTTACGTTAGATAATATATGTGTATATAAATATTTGATATTATATTTAAATTTATATTTTAAAATTTTAAATTTAATATAATATATTTTAAAATATTGTAAAGAAAAAAAGGAAAAAAATATTTCGGGTTTGAAATTTCGGGTTCGGGTTCGGGTTCGGGTTTTGAATTTTTGGTCGGGTTCGGATTTGGATATGAATTTTTAAAATCCGTCGGATTCGGGTTCGGGTTCGGATTTGGTAGTCGAGTTCGGATTTGGGTTCGGGTTTTTGAAAATCCGCCCCGAATCCGACCCGTTGACATCTCTACCCATCGTAGGACTACTCTAGCTCTAGCACGTTTAACACACTTAACCTCTTGTGCTTAAATACCACCCAAAATGCTATAGCTAGGTTAAGAGATTTAGTCATATTATATCATTTATATATAGGACTAATACACATTTCGAGGGTGTCACATTATGCTTAAGCCCAACCACTGATACACTAGCAATAATAACTCGTTGGACCCAACCACCGGCCCAAAATACTTAAGCCCAGTTATTGTTACTAGTGTCCATGTCTCTTATATACCGAATCACAAACCCATTCAGATCCGATGTGGGACTATTGGGGGCGTCACAAACTCCCCCCGTTTAGGCCTGACGTCCTCGTCGGCCCAAACACACATACAGCCCTAGATCACTAGGCGATGTGAAACTTGTCTCGTGGCTATAGCCCTGTCATCTAGACCCAGGCTCAGCCAAGACTCGTCTCACACTTCCGACTAGTAACTGGCTCTGATACCAAATGTAACGACCCGGCCCACTAACAATAATAACTCGTTGGGCCCTAACCACAGCCGAAAATGCTTAAGCACGGTTATTATTACTCTATTCCCATCCGATGTGGGACTATTAGGGTGTCACAGACTCCCCCCCATTTAGGCATGACGACCTCGTCAGCCCAAACACATACACAGTCCAAGATCACCAGGCGATGTAAGACTTGTCTCGCTAGCCCTGTCTTGCTAGCCCTGTCATCTAGACCCAGGTTCAGCCGAGACTCGTCTCACATACTTCTGGTTGGTGACTGGCTCCGATACTAAATGTAAGGACCCGATCCACTAGCAATAATAACTCGTTGGGCCCACACCACAGCCCAAAATGTTTAAGACCAGTTATTATTACTATTGTCCATATCTCATATATACCCAATCACAAATCCAATCTCATCCGATGTGGGATTATTGGGGTGTCACACATACATAGAGCATGATTATAACTTAGTAACTACCAGTCAATTTCTGCTTTAAATTTTTTTGGTAAAGTATGGTGGCATGATCGGCTCGACGTTCTAGAATGTAGGATGCTCTAAAAGAGATAGTGTACACTGTGTGTAAGGTCGAGGTGGTTGTAGGTGTAGGTGTCGACACTGAGGGTGGCAAGATTGAGCATGACACATGGGAGTGTGCCATTAACAGAAAGGTTAGGGGAACAAAACAAAAAATCCCGTAAAGATTGGGGAACATTATTGCAATTAATCTTTTTGAAAAGAAACTTACTTTTGGTACACTCTAAATAGAGTATACATCTTACACCCGATCCATCCTAGGATGGAGTGAATTTTACTAGTCACTTCAAAATGACTAGTGAAGAAGACTTAATTCTTAGATGGATGAGGTGTGTATCATACACCCCATTTGGGATGTATGGGTAGCATTGCTCTTTTGAAAAGTTGTCATATATGATGTAGATCTTACATTCTTATTTCAGGATTCACAAAACTCTAAATGAGTTTTAGTAAAAATATAAAAAGTTAAAAAAGTTGATGTGACTAGTAAAATGATGGTTATTAGATGGAAAGAGTGTAAGATGTACCCCCACTTTAAGCTGTAACAATAGTATTGCTTTTAATTTTAAAAGTTTAAAGATTAGATTGCCAAAAAAAATAATAATAATAAAAAATAAATAAAAGAAAGAAGATTGGGGATCAAAACAAAAAAATCCCATACAGATTGGGGACCATTATTGCAATTAATTCTTTTTATAATGATAAATTTCAATTGCCCCGTATAGTTTAGCTTATTTTCATTTTGCTGCCTTATAGTTCAAAATGTTATACCTAATAAAAAAAAAAATTCTTTATCATTCTATAAATAGTATTTTTTTGGATAAAAATAAAAAAACAGTATTGTAATGTATAATTTTTTGAATTATACGGTGGCAAGTAAAAATGAGCTAAGGGGGTATTTGGTCTAGCTTTTGAAAAGTGATTTTGGATTCAAAAGTAATTTTCGATTCCATAGAGCATTTGGTAACTAAGTTGTTAAAATCTGATTCTAATTTTTATAATCAGTTTTCTGATTTTCAAGTCCGAGGGTGTCACATTTTTCCTTCATTTAAGCCATGACGTTCACGTTAGACTTAAGCACACTCACTCGCTAGCCTAAGTAACCTTGTGGGGAGTTACACTCCACCCACAACGGTCATTAGGTGGGGAGCCACACTCTATCCGCTATATAACTCTGGCTCAGTCGAGACTCATCTCACATTTTCGGCTGGTTGTTGGCTCTGATACCAACTGTGACGCCCCAACTTCCCAAGAGGCTACCCATCCTAGAACCACTCTAGCTCTAGCACGCTCAACCCTCTTAACCTCTTGGGCCTAACTACCACCCAAAATTCTATAGCCGGGTTAGAAGATTTAGTCCTATTATATTATTTATATTTGACTAATCCAAATTCCGAGGGTGTCACACTCACAATGTGTATAATAACTAAACTATGAACTTATGCTTAAATCCCGGGATCCGCCGAAATTTTCAGTAATCCGTCGATCGATCGATAATGGTCCGAATAGTGCTTATAAGCTACCACATTAAACGAAACTTCACTTGCTACCCCGAAACGCTCTGTTAAAGGTGTCCGGACAGTAACAACAAACATCTTGCCATTAATAGCCCTAACTGTGCCATAAATATCAAAAACGCGTCTGGAAACACCGATTTCGGCTCCGGAAGTCACCAACGCGAATCGAAAATCACTAGATCAACCAGGACAGCGTCGGGACCAGTCAATAACACTTGGCGATCAATAATGATCCACCAATTTGTTCGGATCACGAATTTCGCGTCGAAACGACGATAAACCGGTGATTTCGTCGATTTACGACTCGTAAATCGAATTTAACCTCAAGAAAGCCACCGAACCTCGAACGAAAAGTTAAGAGGTCGCATGCACACTGCCCGAGGCAGCCCACGTGGCTACAATTGCAACTAGACCCCTATACTTTCTAGAAATTGCATAAAAATATCTTAGTGTTTAAGTTTGTTACCTTAATCTGAAGACTTTTGGATTGAACCAAAGGTGCTAGGAGGAAGGCCTCGACTACTGAGACACATGCTCACTATTCGAGGGTTGCCCAGAGTCCAAGAAGGGCTTGGTGTCAATCTACAAGAAGATCAAGAGTCCAACAACTAAGATTGTCACTTGCTATCCATCACAATGGAAACTAAGATGAGCATCATGCTCAGAGAGGTCCAGAGGGTTGGGGGCTCACCTTACCATAGTTATAAAGTTGTCGGAAAGCTTGTCGGGGAAATGTGGCCCAAGATCTTCAAGGTTTAAGGCTCGGGTTGGGTTCCTTCACAGAGCTTGGGCTCAAGTGGGACAAGAAGGCAAGCAGCAGAATCAAGAAGTCAAGAGAGGTGCTAGGCACCCCACCAAGTCCAGCTTCGGCGGCTCAGGGCGACGGAAGGCCAGAGAAAGGAGTTGCAGCCGCACCTTGGGCAGAGATGGAGAAGTTGGTGTTCCTGCGGCCAGGGGGTGCAACCAAGGGTGTTGGGTGATTGCTCCTGACGAGGGAGAGACAATCAAGTGGTTTGTCGGTGACGGGAAGAGACGGCGGCGGCGGACGGCAAAGCTCGGCCGAACCCTAGTTTTGAAAAACTAGGGTTTCGAATTTCGACGTTGCGGCTGAACCAGCGTGCATAAGACTTGATGGGGATCTTCTTGAGGGTCAGCAGTGGGTCCCCAATGCCTTATGTGACACCCTCGGAATTTGGAATAGCCCTATATATAAATGACTAAATCTCTTAACTCGGCTATAGTATTGTAGGTGGTAGTAAGGCTCAAGAGGTTAAGAGAGTTGAGCATGATAGAGTTAGAGTAGTTCTAGGATGGATGACCCCATGAGAAGTTGGGGCGTCACACCTTGAATCCCCCGCCAAGGCGTCGGAGGCTGCACAAAGAGATCTGGCCAAGTTAGGGTTTTCGGCTAGCTTCTTGATCCCGTCGGCAACCTGCGGCTTCACCGACGTCGGGGCTGTGTAGGGAGAGTCCCAGAGAGATGAGAATAAGGCTAGGGAACCTTGGAAGCAAATAAAACCAAGAAAGATAGAGTTTGGTTTACCTCTGATCCGAGAAGAAGAAGAAGAAGAAAAGGCTAGGTTCCCGGCATCGTGCGGCAGCGGCTGGAGACGGCGCTGCACGGGGGCCCCCCTCAGGTGATGGGAAAGGTCGCACGAGGGACTGGGAGCAAGGTAGTGGAGTTCCGGTGCCTCCAACTCCTTCCCACGCGAGATCCAAGAAGGAAAGGTGATCTTTATCTCTTTTCCAGCGATGACAGGCGGCGGCCGACGATGGCAGGGCTAGGGAAAAAGAGCAAAGAAGAGGAAGAGAGATCTTGTTGGCTGTTGAAACTAGGGGACTCATGCGGCTAGGGTTCTTTTATAATGCAACGAAAAAATGTTAAAAGGCCTTTCAATCTTTGATATTTAAACTTGGGTCCCCGCATGGAGGTGAAATAAGCAGAGAGGCCCTTCCACATGCAATCTTGTGCAATTCGGCGCATAAAATATAGGGCCTTTTGCAATAATATACTATAAAAATAGTATTTCTCACACTTTTTCCTGTTTTTGGCTCGTCGAAATTGAAAACGGGCGTCGCCATGTCGTTAGACCGATCAGGTAGCGAATTCGTTTCGTCACGTTTGGATCTCATTAGGCCTATTAGTTGCTTCTTTACGAATACCCCCGAAATTTAAATTTTCAAATTAAAAAAATTCTAAAAAATCAATTCAAATTCAAATTTCAAAGTTTAAATTTCACAATTGTGACAGGACACGAATTTTAAATTTTTATTTTAATTTTAGATTTAAAATTTAAAGTTAAATTTAATTTTAAATTTTAAATTTTAAATTTGAATTTTTAAATTTTTACATTTAACTTTCAAATTTCAAATTTTAATTTTTAAATTTCAAAATTAAAATTTTAAATTTAGATATTTAATTTCAATTTAAATTTTAAAATTTCAAATCTCAAATCTCAAATTTTAAATTTTAATTTTTAAAATTTTAAATTTTAAATTTATGATAACATTTTAAATTTTAAAATTATACATTTTAATTTTCAAATTTCAAATTTCAAATTTTTAAATATTAATTTTATATTTTAAATTTTAAATTTTAAATTTTAAGTTTTAAAATATAAATTTTAAATTTCAAATTTTAAATTTCAAAATTTAAATTTTAAATTTATATTTTAAGTTAAAATATCAAATTTTAAATTTTTTATGCAAATTTAAAATTAAAATTTAAATTTAAATTTTAAATTATTTTATAATAAAATTTAGAGAAAAAAAATTATTATTTACAAATAAAGAAAAAAAATTCAAATAGTTTTAAAAAGTTATTTTAAAAAAATATATATTTTTTATTTAAATCCAGCCAAACAAACGGTCTACAATTTTAAAATAAAATTAATTACGTAAAAAATATTTTTTCAAAATATAGACGAAACAAGACCAACTGAAGTTCGAAGTACTTGGAAGAGTTCTTCACCAACTTACCGTTGGATCCTTTCTTTTGACTACGAATCACTACGGAACGGACGGCTGAGATCCCTCATCCTGTTGTGCCGCGGCCGCGATATATGACCGTTAAACGGAAGATCTACCCCGGAAGTTGGGGAGGCATCGGAATAGAGCCACGTGTGCCACGAGCCGTTGCTCTTTTTGAGCGGTACTGTGAACGTTAGAGACTAATCACCTCGCTGTTGTTATTCTCTCTTCCATAATTAGAGATATCAATGCTTATATTTATCTTATATTTTATCCGAATCGAATATGAGCGAGGCAGGTTTATCCAAAACTAAATAAAAAAAAAAAATTAAATATGAATATAAGAAAAAATAAAATTTTGTTAAATTTGAATGCGGTATAAATTTTGTCCGTATCCAAGCCGAATTCAATCATGATCCGAATCCGAATTGATTTTATATTACATATTATATGAACAGGTTTTGTCCGACACCATTTACAAACTCGATACTTATTGACAACGTCATGCCCATTGATGAAGGAAAAATTTCTCTCGATGAGCACTTTTGTATCCCGGGGTGCTAAAGGGGATGCCAATATAGAATAGTACGAAAATATTTAATTGATGTGTATTAAGTGAGCCGGTTTTGCTAGATGTGGAGTATCATTGATGTTCATTTTGCCTCAACGGTCTATGTCCAATCAAGTCGATTCGTGTCATGTCGTTTGTAATTCAATTTTTCGTTATCAATAAAATATCGGTTGTTTGTGCTAATTTGCAAGACTTTTGTGTGCCTTTATTTTGATACTCAGTCGATAATAATTTGCGGAGTTGTGCTTTGGGGCGATTTTGACTGGCTTGTTCGTGCAAGTGATGGACGAGCGCTGCACGAATTTTTCATCAAATGACTTTAGAGCGTTGTTTATATATTTTATATTTAACACTTCTCTTATTATCTTGACTCAAAATTTTTTAATAAATCCAAAACGCGGGCATGCTTAATTAAACACTAGGAATCTGACGGTACTCAAACTCATAAATTATATAAAACTACTTCAAAAATTTTAAGTTATTAGAGAACAATATTCGAACTTTAGAGCATTATTTATATATTTTATATTTAACACTTCATTTTTAATAAATCTAAAACGTGGGCATGTTTAATTAAACGCTAAGGGTCCGACCGTACTCAAATTCAGAAATTATATGAAACAACTGTTGTACTTCAAAAATTTAAACTATTAGAGAACAGTATTTATATATTTTATATTCAATATTATATTTAAATTTATATTTTTAAATTTTAATAGATTATATTTTAAAATTTTAATTATTTTGGAATTTGATTTTTGGTTCCGTGCAGATTTTGGATTTGGATACGAATTTTCAAAATTGATTGGATTGGGATTTAAGTGCGGATTGGAGTACGGATTTTGATTTCAATTTTGGGTTTGAGTTTTGGGAAATTTGACCTGTGGAATATCCCTATCGAGAATTGAAGAGGTAAACCTATTATTAAATAGAGGTAAGCTAACTTCTTTTTTCTTTTTCATGGTAACTTCACATTCAATTGAAATACAAATTTTTTAAAATAATATAATTGATTTCCCCATATATATATATATATATATATATATATTAGAACTTATATATTCTTAAAAATACAAGACAAAATATGCTTGTGAATTTTTTACTATTGAATTTACATTGAAATTTGTGCTATTTATTTTTTCTTTCTCTCTCATTAGTTGACTTTACAAATGCCAAATTTTTTAAAATTAGATTTTCATTGGAATTTGTGCTATTTACTTTTCATTCACAAGCATATTTTACCTTGTGTTTTGAGAATATATAAGCTCTATATATATATATATATATATATATATATATATATATATATATATATATATATATATATATATATATATTAAAAAAAATTTATACTCATAAGTTTTATCCTTTGGATGAAGGAATGTGCGGTTATAACTATAATAATTCCTAATATTTTTGTTATTTTTTCAACAACCTAGTAAATCTTAGGAGGACCACTATCATCTTAACCGCACATTTCTTTATCCAAAGATGAAAAAATTATAAGTATAAAAGAGTTTATACTCTTAAAAATATAATAGTTCTACGCATATACACACACATACGCTTATCTCTCACACCTTTATCTTTTATATGATTCATTTTTTTCAAATAAATAATAAAATTAAGAAAATTTATTATATATAAATATAAGTAACTAAAAAATAATATTTTTTATCTAAATTTTAATTTTTTAAAAAATTTATTTTTAATCTGAATTTTACTTTCCGTAAAATAAATAAATAAAAAATAGCCTTGAGGGCTATGACTTTTTGAATTTTTTATGTTTTTTTTAAAAAATTAATATGCTATACTTTAATTTATTTAAAAAAAAAAATTAAGAAATATTTGCTACGTGCCAAGTGATGGTTGGGATGAAGGTTTTTAATACGATAAGAAATATCTGTCACAGTATTGTCCCAAACAGAATAAATACTTTTAAGAACCACTTCAAAATTTCTAAACTTTACAGGGGCATATTCGCAATTTCCCCCACTTATTTAACAGGCGCTCTGGGTCTCATTTTTGTTATTCTCACACACAAACTCTCTCTCTCTCTCTCTCTCTCTCTCTCTCTCTCTCTCTCTCTCTCTCTTTCTTTCTCCGATCGAATCGAAGGCAAAGCTAAATAAGAAGAAGAAGAGGAGGAGTTTGGAGCGATCCCATGGCGATGGAGGCTGCGGCGGCGGCGGGAGGAGGCTGCGGCGGCGCCGCCGCGATCCCAGCGGCTGCGCCGGAGCTCTACGCGCGGGACGCGATGATCGCGTGGTTCCGCGGCGAGTTCGCGGCCGCGAACGCCATCATCGACGCTCTCTGCGGCCACCTCGCCGAGATCGGCGGCGGCGGAGCGTCGGGGTACGATGCGGCGTTCGCGGCGATCCACCGGAGGAGGGCGAACTGGATCCCCGTTCTCTACATGCAGAGGTACTTCTCAATCGCCGAGATCGTGGTGGAGCTCCACAGCGTCTCCGCCTCGCGCGCCGCCACGGCGGCTGCGGAGGCGGCGGCGGCGGCGGCGGCGGCGGAGGCGGAGGCGGCGGCGGCGGCGGCTGCGGCGGAGGAGGAGGAGGAGGCGGAGATGAAGGGCTCTCCAAAGGAGGAGGTGGTGGAGGGGGAAGAGGAGGAGGGTGACGGAGGGGTTAACGGCGTTAGGGTTTCCGTAACGGACGATGCGGAGGAGGAAGATTCCTCGGGAGATTCTTCTGATCGGAAGGCGTTCGAAGAAGAAAATAGAGCCGAGGAAGGTAAAAAAAAATAAATTCTCAAATTCTCATTCTAAATTGACGATTAGTCCCTCAATTTTAGTTGCCTTTTAATTTGGTCCTCAAACATTTTATGTTCAACATTAAGATCCTGAAATTTTTAACAATATTTTATTATGTGATGATCTAATTACTGGATTAAAAATTATAATTGAGAATTAAAGATCGGATTAAGGTTTGACGTTTGCATGATAATGACGCAAATACGCTATTTGTGGAAAATAGAAAATAATTATTATTATAAAATTAAATAAATAAATTTTAAGAGTTTGAAATTTTGAATATAAATGTTAGTTTTAAAGTTTGAGGACCAAAGCAAAATTATGTGCAATTTATCTTAACGATTTATTTTATCCCTTTTCTTTAGTAATTAATTAATAATTATAATCTCCGGATTCGGAAATAATGGATCTGGCCACAGTTTATAATTGCGACAAACCCTGGAAGGGATCACGTCCTTAATCTCCAATTTCCATTATTTTCCTATAAATAATTTGGATTAATAATTTGGATTAATTGCTTTTCATTTTGATCTCAAGAATTTTTTTTTTTTTTTTTTTTTTTTTTTTTTTTTTTTTAACTGCACGAGATTCATTTAGTATTTCTTTTAAGAAAAAGGCTATTTAAACATTTAAATATATATATATATATATATATATATATATATATATATATATATATATATATATATATCTTATACTATTTTCATCAAGCGAATCAATTACAGAGCAATATTATCCGTATATTCGAAATCGGATGTACGATATTCAATTTAGAGTGCTAGTAATTTTGAAGCCTGAAATAAGTGAAATATACATTAAATATTTCGATTTTTAATGTACAAAAAAATATTTTTTTTAATTAAAAATAAGTTTCTACCACCAATAATTCTGATGAAAAAAAAAGGGCGTGGCAAATATTATTAAATAGTTTTAATATAATAATAATTAACAATATTTTGACAAAAAAAAATAAATGTTAGTTAGTTGATTGCAAAATAAAAAATTATTGAAACCCAAAATAAAAAGTTAAAGAATATGGGGACGTGTAAATCCTAGATCTTTGCTATTCTAAGTTTTTTTTTTTTTTTTAAGACCTGGTATATATATATATATATATATATATATATATATATATATATATATATCTTATATTTTTTTTTATCTAATAGTAATTATTTTATTATTTATCACTTTTATATTTTAACTAAAAATTATTCAAAATTTTAGACTAGTTTGTCAACCCCTACTTGGAGATTCCTCAACAGGGTCCTCAACTTTTGTTTTTTTTATCTTTGACCCCTTTTTGCCTTCTAATTTTTTTGAATTGAGGTTTTTTATAGTCAATGAACTTAAAATTTTTCTTAAATTCTATGGCTCAATTAGTTTAAAATTATTAATTTAATGTAATTATTAATCAATTTAGTGTGGATTTCAATTTATTAGGTACATTTGCTTTATCCCAAAATTAAAAGTTGAGGGGCTATTTCAAAATATTCTATAATTACGTGGATCTCTCTACATTATTTTTATTTTTTAAATTTTTAAATAAAAATAATAATATTACGTGTATATTTAAAATTTGATATATGTATGTTACACATTCCATCTATTTAATTCGTGATATATAATCTATTGTATTGATTCAAAACCCATCTCAGCCGTCCGATTCATCTTACGTTGGGAGGCGGCGGAAGCCCGTGAACGCAATCACGGACATTCAACACCTACCTCCCCTTTTCCATCCTCTTTTTTAATTTTCTCTGTGGTTTGATAAATTTACCCCTTGCTTTTTTTTTTCACCTTCACTCTTTTGCTTTCCGACCTTTTGTATTTAATTAAAATAAATACAATTATTATAATTATTATATTAACTTTTAAATTAATTTAATAGATTGACTAATCTAATTATTTAACTATTAAATAATTAATAAATTAAAGTATTAATTAATAATACTTAAAGTTAATTATTTTATTAATTAATATTTATAATTATTTAGTAATAATTAATTAATTAAACTAAATTATTATTTAATTAATTTTTTATATTAATTAATTAATTAAAATATTATTATTTTGAAATTATAATTAATTTTATATTTACTATTTCAATCTAACTATCTAAATATTATTTTTTTTTTTAAACAATTTAATTTTTATTCAAAAAAAAATAGTTTTGTTTATATTTATTCTAAGAGTTGTACATATACTAAAAATAAGTAATTTTTATTTATAGCCAAGCCAAATGCAGACTTAAAAAATTTTATTTGAATTAGTGTATTTAGGTAGATCCGCCAACTATATCAATAACTGCGGTTACTCCTAGGTTATCCATAAATTAGGAAGTCTAAAAACTATTTTTTTTATCTAAAAATGTATATATATAATAGATGGATATTTATTAAATTATGACTAAATTATAAATATTTTAAACAATCCATATATATATATATATATATTTATATATATATATATATATAATAGAGTTTATATACTTTCAAAAGTATAAGCTCATCCATCCTTGTGAATTTTTTACCATTGGACTTGTATTGGGATTCGTGTTATTGTAAAAGCATTTAAGAAAAGAGAGAAAGAAAGAACAATTGTACAAATTTAATGATAAAAAATTTACAAGTATAGATGAGTTTGTATTTTTGAAAATATATAATCTCTACTCTCTCAAAAGTATAAGTCTAATTATGCTTGTGAATTTTTTACCATTAGATTTGCATTGAAATTTGTGCTATTATACTTTTTCTTTCTTTCTTTTTAGTTGATTTTATAATATCACAAATCCTAATGCAAATTTAATAATAAAATATTTACAAGTGTGGATGGACTTTTGTAAAAGTATATAAACTCTACTATATATATATTAATAGTACCAAGTTATTTGTGCTATCAAGTTTTCTATTCTAAGATCAACCCTTTGATCATTTTCATCCATTAAATTTTACTATTTTCCCAACCACAAATTAAACCCAAGGAGTCCATTATCATCTAAACCACACATCTTTTAATCCAAGAATTAAAAATTTAATAGCACAAATGACTTGATACTATTAATAGTATTTCAGCCTAACTCACTCTCTCTCTCTCTCTTTAAGGCGGAATGTTATTTATTGCAAATAAATTTTATTGGCACTCATTTATTTTATATTAATTAAAATAAAATAATTAAATATTTATTTTATTTTCTCTATCTCTAAAATTTTAGTCTTAATTTGTTTTCACGGATTTTCACATATATATTTTTTTAAATAAAAAATATGTGAATTCTTATTTTGTTTTATCTATCTTTAGGATTCTCATCTTAATTTTTTTTTGCGTTATTTTGAAACACTATATTATTTTCTTTGTATTGGGATATTTTAAAATATAAATTGTGTTAGAGAGAGAGAGAGAGTAGAGTTTATATACTCTCAAAAGCACAGACATAAATATGTCTGTGAATTTTTTATCATTGAGATTTGTGCTATTTACTTTTTCTTTCTCTTTTTTTAGTTAACTTTACAAAAATACAAATCCTAATATAAATTTAATAATAAAAAATTTACAAATACATTTGAACTTATGCTATATATATATATATATAAAAGAGAGAGAGAGAGAGAGAGAGAGAGAGAGAGAGAGAGAGAGAGGGAGACCACTCACACCCTCCACGAGCAAAGCTTATGTGGAAAAGTTCATGGACCACCATCACCATCAACGTGAGCCGCATTTCTTTCTCGAGTTTTCGTTTTTGGCCGAGACAAGGTGGAAAACGAAAAGTTGATTTTTTTTTTTTCTAAATTCGTAAAATTTATTTTTATATAAAAAAAATTTTATATCAAATCATACGCCTGAAATTTTATTTTCAAATCTAAAAAATAAATTTTAGTGGAACCAAATACAATCTTAGGTTTTTTTCATATTTAGGTATTTAGATTACTGACGCAAAAATTGAGGGCCTTTATAGAAAAACTATACCCTTATTTTATTGGTTGGTGTAGAAGGTGCTATTGCACGAGCTGTTCATTTATGGGGAAGTTTCCAATGTAGCTGTCGAATCTTCGAGAAGGTGCGTGCTGTCGTGCCACGTGTCGTTTTCCGGTTCGATGCGGTCAAGGCGGAATAGGTGTCCACGTGTCAGATGCTCAAACGTCGAACGTGTACTAGTACTTTTTGTAGCTTCTGGCCCGATCAATCTAGGGCTTTAATTCGTAGGGCAGCTGTTTTAATGCCGACCGTCTGATTGCGATCCGACGGTTGATTTTGGATTCGTCTGGTCAGCGTCCTCATCTTTGAGTCGTTATTGTTAGGCAAAAATGTGGTGAGCTTTTTTTGAACCATAGATAGTTTTGAATTGAATTGATTGTCTAATTTTTTAAAATTTTTAATTTATTATCTTTTTTTTTTAATTTATTTATTTTAATTTAAAATTTAAATTAATTATGAAAATTGAATGAAATATACTTGCTAAAGTTGCATAAATATTAGACACATTCAATTCTAAAGTCAAAATATTGTTGACCGATTTAAATCAAACAAATTAAAAGAGTGGACAATAAAATTAAAATTTTGAAAGATTGAATAACCAACTCAAAATAGTACACAGTTCATGTAAGTTCTGCTTGTTTTTATCTTATTATTATTAAGTAAAAATATATATAACTTATCTGAAATATGAACCATTTTGAATTGATTATCCAATCTTTCAAAATTTTGATTTTACTATCTAACTTTACCATTCGTTTGATTTGTGTCAGTTAATATCACTTTAATTTTAAATCTTGAATGCATTATTTATCTTCACAGATTCAGTTAATATCATTCGTGTAATTTCTCGCAACCATAAATTCATTAAAGTAATAAATTAGCTTTAAGTCAAAGTATCATTGACCAATTTAAATCAAATAAATTCAAGTAAAATTAAATTTTGAAAGATCCAGTAGTGAATTCACAATGATTCAATAGTTCAGCTAAGTTCTTTCCTTATTATTATTATTATTATTATTATTGTTGTTGTTGTTGTTGTTGGGGAGTAGTCATAGGCAAATCGAGTAAATTCAGCTTGTTAACTAGTTATTAGGAGGAAAATGCTACATTGACCAAACTACCACTAATAGTCTAGTGGTTAGATACTCCAATGTCAAATTATAAAGTCAGAAGTTCACACCTCTCCATATGAATTCAGGCTCGTGGTTTGGGCTTTGAAATAAAAGCAATGTTACTTGTACATTCCAAAAGAGATGTACATAGAGTTTTTACAATTCACATCAAGTGATTAGTTCTTACATCCTACCTATTGGATGGGCAGGGTGTTAAGATGTACACCCCTTGTGGAGCGTACAGTAGTATTTTTCTTAAATAATTCATAAGATTCTTGAATTAGATGACTTTAGATATGAGCTTTGACTATTCAAGATCCTCAAAGCTCTTCAGATGGACTACTTAAGTTTTGGATTAAGTTTTTTGATATATAGAAAATTCTTGCACATGAGTCTGCAGGGAATTTTTCTTCGCATCAGCCCTAACACAGATGGTGTGGGAAGGCCATTTAGTGTTCAGTCTGGAGCTGCGATTCAGCTATGCTATCTGCAGTCTCTGCATGACTGGCTACTACTAAGAATTAGAGTGGAACCTACCATGAATTCTTCGTGGATCCTATTTGAAGAAACTTTTAATTTCTACGCAAGTAAATAGGTTTTCGCTGTCTCATCTATTTCAGAAGAATTTTGTTGAATCCAGTCAAAAATGGAAAATCTCTGTTTAAAAATCTCTGTTTAAAATAAGAATATATTAAAATGAACTTATTTGAATTTTTTTTTTTCAATGAATCTGTTTGGAACCACATTTGGCTAGAATTTAGTTTCATCTAGTTTCGAAATAAAATTTTCTGTTTAGAATCAGTGCCGAGTTGAAATTTTTTTCCCCTAAAATGATACATGAAATCAAATACAGCCTTAACTCTCCATTTTTCAACTGTCCTTTTTGGTAGATAATGAGCAAATTTAGCTCAAAGAATGCGTTCTTGACTATGAGTAGTTAGTATGCAATTCTCTACTTACATGCTCTGCTTAAGATTCAGCCAAATAAAGGCATCCAGGGAAAATTAAAGCCATGATTAAATCACTCTCTCTAGTTACAGAATTATGATGTGCATACTCAAATGGTTTAGAATTTTACTGATAATTTCTCATCGACACGTGGAGTTTGGCACTCAGTTGATTTCTGGAAAAGCTAAGCATATTTCGCAGACCACATTCATTTTGCAGATGTATGGAACACTCACTTCACATGTATACATATTGGTTACAAAGAATTCATTGATTCGATCGCTTCTAGGTATCATAAGGATTTTATTGAAAATGATGATGGATATTTGCTGTAGGATCTCAAGAACATAACTTGTCGGAATATGTTCAAATATGCTCCAACCACGATGATTGTCTGCAACGTCCTGATAGGATGAAGATCTTGAAGGGTTTTGTAGCGAAGGAGTCGGTGAAAGGGCATATGGCGAGTTCCATCTTCACGTCATTCGACACAATTTCTGTTTTTAGATGCACTATAAGATGCCGTAGGAAATATTAGCTTTCCAGTTATTTGTAATCTTATTAGACATTGAAATCAGGATTTTCATTATTCTTTTTTTTTTTTTTTTTTTCTGTATATGGGGCTATATGATCAGGTGAATGTTGTGAAGGGTTTGAAGGTCTATCAGGACATCTTTATGGATTCAGAGCTTTTGCGACTTGCTGAATATATCAACGAGCTCCGTCTTGCTGGTCGAAGGGGAGAGCTCTCAGGTTAGTTAATTGAGGAACACCTCTCTCTCTCTCTCTCTCTCTCTCTCTCTCTCTCTGTGATATAAAGAAGGCATTAATGGAATATTCTATGGATATTGCTTTTGAATAAAGGCATTTATTGGTCGGTTATTCTCACTGTTCACTGCATGCTATAATTTTCTATATTCAGGTGAAACCTTCATTTTTTTCAACAAGCAGATGAAGGGAAACAAGAGAGAGATCATTCAGCTCGGCGTTCCATTGTTTCAACCAACTAATGAGCAGGCAACGAGTAAATCCTATATCAATAAGCTTAATTCAACCTTTTACGTATCTTCTAAGTGATCAAACCATATTAATACATGCAACTTCCTATGTCGATATCCCATTATATGCCGACTAGAATATATTTCTATTTCAATTATTCTAGTTAATTGCTCAGTATATAGTGTACTCAAATGACATCATAATTGCTTTTTTACTTTGTTGGCATATTGTTCTCATCGACAACGTCATTGATCTTTCCCCATTTTGTCTTTCGCATAGATACCACATATAATTTGAGTTGCTCTAAATATCTTCATAGAGAATTGGATAACGAGGCTTAAGAATTGAACAGGGGGAAATGTTTTGGAGTGGTAGAGATTGGTTCAGATGGATGTTTAAACATATGTTTTGCTATACTTGCTTTCGCAGTGGATTGATCTGAAACCATGTAAATCTTGTTTTCATTGCTTTGTAGGTAATATCGAACCAGTTCCCCTTGTTCTACAGGCTGTCATCGATCACCTTGTTCAGTGGCGTTTGATCCCAGAAAGTAGAAAACCAAATTGCTGCATCATCAACTTCTTTGACGAGGTTCGCCTTTCTCTCTCAAAAGAATAGCACATAGAACAGAAGCCTCACTTTTACACGAACATCTGCAGATTTTACATGTGCATTCATCAATACGCAGGATGAGCATTCACAGCCATATTTCAAGCCTCCACACCTGGACAATCCCATATCTATGCTTCTCCTTTCCGAAACTGTGCTAACTTTCGGTCGGGCGCTTGTCAGTGATCACAATGGGAACTATAAAGGCCCCCTAACACTTTCACTCAAGGAAGGGTATGCATAAATCTATTCTTCCTCTATAAAATTATCTACTTCTCCTTGCTAATCACATACCTTATCTTTGTTTCTTTCGAGTTGTTATTTGGCCTAGCTTTTAAAACAAACTTCTAAACTCCAAAACAAAAAGAAAAAGTTTCTAGTGAGTCGGTATTTGGCCAACAAAGACTCTAAAGCTTAAAGGAATTCGGTCCCCAAAAGCAGAAGCTCCTACTTTTCTTTTTGCTGGAGCAAGATATATAACCAGGCCATTAAACTCAAAGAGCAGAATTATCGGGTTATCGCCATTATGATCTGACTTAGGAATTCGAGATTAAAAAGAATTTGATGCAATGCAGGTCACTACTAGTAATGCGCGGGAACAGTGCTGACACGGCGAGGCACGTTGTTTGCCCATCCTCAAATAGGAGAGTGAGCATCACATTCGTGAAGGTCAGATCCGCGAGTAACCACCAACACGAGCCATCTACAATCTCTTCTCCGACCAAAGCCGTAACACTGTGGCAACCGGAAAAGGTCCAGAGTGGTACCGTAATCGGCTACGGCCCCCATGCTATGATCCCATCCTCGTGGGGTTTTACTCTTCGATCCCCTTTTATGATGTTAGCACCTGCGAGGCCGATGATAATAAGCCCCAACAAAAGAATGGAGCGCGGCGGGACCGGCGTGTTCTTACCGTGGGGGGTCGGGCCCAAGAAGTACGCTAAGCATCTCCCCCCGCGCATTCAGAAGAGGAGGTTTGCGTCATTACCACCTCCACTCGAAGCACGAGGCTAAGAAATTTTCTGGTCAACTTCATGAGCTTACTGCATATCAAAGTTACGTCGAAAAGTGACTTTGAAACGTATCGTAGAAAAGATAGAGGTCCGGACACTCACTAGTCTGGATCTTCTAGTTGAGTTTGTTTGTGCTTTGTCGTTTTCATTATGTAGTAAAGTTTCTTCTTCTTTTTTTTTTTTTTTCTTTTTTCTCTTGGAGAGTATGAAGTTGCTGAGGAGAGATGGTGTGTAGCATAGCTACTACGTTAGGGATTTAGAGTTTCTTCCACTTTTGAAATAGATTTTTGTAATGCTTTGTGCTGAGTTTCTCCCACAACAAATGCCAGTTTTTGCGCGATATTTGATTTCGCAATTTTCTTATTTTTATTTTTTCGTGTTTCATCATTTCATGACTCGAACAACCTTTCGTAGAACTCCAGAATCTTGTACTCTATTTTTTTTTTTTGTAAAAGTGAAGGTTGGCAACTAATATCTTGACATGTTGATGCAGTTTCATTGTGGATTCCGAATGGAGTTTAAAGGGTTATGTTCTCAAATACAGGAACCCATTGACATCCCACTCCCCCACTTCTGCACAAGAATATATCTCCAAGTAAGTGGTGATAAGTTAACTAAGTGGTCAGTTTTTCCATAACACCTCATAACCCAACTCCTACTTGTGATTGCGGCAAACCATGCTGAATTGAACAACAAAAGTAGTAGAGAAAAAAAAATTTGTGGAAGATTAGAACACCATGCACTACATCTCATATACTGGAAAGTAAACTGAACATCATAAGTATTAGAGAATAAATCATATTAAGTTTGAAATAAGTTAAACAATTGAAATAGACAAAAGACAATCATGTAATCTTTGTAAAACCAAGTGTAGAAATATTTTAATCTGTTTTGCTTACCTTGCACCATAGTTTTGCTAATGCATACATCATCTCAAGATGATGATAACATCATGTCTCAAAATTTGTACTAAAGCATAGAAATCTAGTCCTCACTGCATATGTGTAACAAAATAGCAGCATAGGCCTTACAAAAATGTGCATGTCTAACTAAAAAAAGTCATTACTATATAACATATATTAACTTTGTTAGGATTTGATTATATTTGTAGTTGAATCCTAGTTGGATTAAGATTAATATTTAAATCTTAAAGAGATAAGTTTGTTAAAATTTAAATATTAATTAGAATAAAAATCTATTTAGACTAGGATTTGGATAGCTTTTGATGTAAGCTTTAAATATAGCATATGTGTTATTATTTTAAATGGGGTGTTAAGGAGATATACCCACGGTGGTGGTAATACTCATAGAGTTGGTGAGGGCTAGAATTTAGCCACACCCATATAGTGATATCCACACTCACGATGGTGGTAACACCATTTAGCCACACCTATAGTCTTCTAGGTTTATAGAAGACGAGAGAAGGGTGAGAGAGATTCGGAAGGAGGGCTCGTGTTGAAGCTACTTTATTGCAGAAGAGGAGTCGGTGTAAGCGGTGTAATTCTTCTCTTTGTTAATGAATCTTATTTCACCCGCATATTTTCTGTTTTGGTTTTTCTTCTCTTTGTGGTTGTATTAGTTCCAGTTTTGTTGAGAGAACGGATTTATGGTAAAAATTCGATATGACGTTTCCGCTGCGGAATCCTAATTCTAGGCGGTACAAGAGCGGATTGAGGTATCGAAGCGGGTTGCGGATTCAGAGAATCTAGTACCGGAACAAGTACCGAATTTTTCCAACAAACTTAATAACTGAAAAATAGAAAAGCATTCCAATCTGCAATTATGATTTCTCCGGTGGCTATTGTTTGAGGTAAAAAAAAAAATTATATAAAAAAAAGGGAGGGGAAAGATTATGGTGGTCCCTAATATTGATTTGTCTGTATAAGCCCGTATAAGCCCAAAATTTTTAACATATTAATAATTTGGGTCCAACAAATTCAATTCTTTAATAGGCCATTTGTGAATACAAGCTTGGGTATTTGTGAACACAACTTATAGGTCTCATCAAAGCACCGTCAATTTTTTTGGTTTACAAACAAGTTTTTTTTGTGCCCAGAAAAAAAAAAATTATATAAAAAAAAGGGAGGGGAAAGATTATGGTTGGTCCCTAATATTGATTTGTCTGTATAAGCCCCGTATAAGCCCAAAATTTTTAACATATTAATAATTTGGGTCCAACAAATTCAATTCTTTAATAGGCCATTTGTGAATACAAGCTTGGGTTATTTGTGAACACAAACTTATAGGTCTCATCAAAGCACCGTCAATTTTTTTGGTTTACTAAACAAGTCGGATCCTATTTTGTGCCCAGCGGGACTTACGTTATAGTAAAATTTTTTATAAAAATTCAATTTCAAAAAAAAAATTATATTCAAATTGAATTTTGAATTTTGAATTTTGAATTTTGAATTTTCAATAAAATTTCAAAGTATTTTTCAACCGACTTATCCAAATTCATATTCAAATCTCCAATCAAATTTTAAAATATCTCTCAATTCAATTTCGAACTTTCCTCGTTCATTAATCGTTCAATTTGAAATTTGAACATATCTTTCAATTTGAAATTTGAAATTTAAAATCGAACATATTCAATTTTAAAATTTGAATTTTGAAATTTGAACATATCTTTTCAATTTTGAAATTTGAAATTTAAAATTCGAACATATTCAATTTTAAAATTTGAATTTTAAAATTTGAACATATCTTTTCAATTTTGAAATTTGAAATTTAAAATTCGAACATATTCAATTTTAAAATTTGAATTTGAATTTGAACATATCTTTTCAATTTTGAAATTTGAAATTTAAAATTTGAACATATTCAATTCTAAAATTTGAATTTTTAATTTGAACATATCTTTTCAACTTTGAAATTTAAAATTCAAAATTCGAAATAATTTGAACGAGGTTCCCACGCATTTTTCTCAACGAAGCAACTAACGTCGTTTCTCAACGAAACCACGTTTTCTCGCTAACCCCTCAACAAACCCAACGAGTCCCACACGATATTTATCTGCCCCTCCACACTATAAAAAGGAGAGATCTTCCTTTGCCTGGGAACAATTTTTTTTCCATATTTTTCCACCACAAAAAAAGAACGTCCGATATTGTCCCATATTCCCACCACAAAAAGAAAAAAACCCGTCCCTCATCCTCAAGCGCCGATCGACTCCAGCACCTCCGGTCAACCTCCTCATCCGCCGATCGACTCCAGCACCTCCGGTCAACTTCCTCAACCTCCTCCGGTCAACTCCTTCGATCAACTTCCTCGGCACCCGCAATCAACTTTCTCGGCTCTTTCTTTGGACGTACTTTTCAGGTAAGAATTTATAAAAAAAAAATAATAATAAATAAAGAGAAAAAAAAATAAAATAGAAAGAAAAAAAATTTCTTTGAAAGCCGGTTTGGGAACTCTGCGGACGAACCTTACTTCAGGCTGAAAAGAAAGAAAAAAAAAAGAAAAAGAAAGAAAGAAAAAAATAATTTCTTTGAAAGCCGTTTGGGAACTCTGCGGACGAACCTTACTTCAGGCTGAAAAGAAAGAAAAAAAAAAAGAAAAAAGATAAAAAAAAAAAATAATTTCTTTGAAAGCCGGTTTGGGAACTCTGCGGACGAACCTTACTTCAGGCTGAAAAGAAAGAAAAAAAAAAAAAAAAAAAAAAATAAAGGAAAAAAAAAATAATTTCTTTGAAAGCCGGTTTGGGAACTCTGCGGACGAACCTTACTTCAGGCTGAAAAGAAAGAAAAAAAAGAAGAGAAAAGAAAGAAAAGAAAGAAAAAAAAAAAGAAAAGAAAAAAAAATATAAATAAAAAGAAAAAAATATAATTTCTTTGAAAGCCGGTTTGGGAACTCTGCGGACGAACCTTACTTCAGGCTGAAAAGAAAGAAAAAAAAAAAGAAAAGAGAAAAAAAAAAAAAAAAGAAATTTTATTCAGACGCCAAATAAAGGGGATATCGAAACAAACAGAAATTTCTTTGAATCCAGAGTCGGTTTCAAATAAAATTCAATTGGATCTAATCAACTTGGAACCTAAGTCCGATTCAAAGGCTCACCTCATATGCAGGCCTCAAATTTATCCATACGAAAATAAGACCCAATCCATATACGGGTCCCAAATCCAATCCATATACGGGTCTCAAATTCATCCACATACGGATCCCAAACCCAATCCACATACGGATCTCAAATCCAATCCACATATGACATAGACCCAATCCATATACGGGTCCCAAATCCAATCCATATACGGGTCTCAAATCCAATCCACATACGGATCCCAAACCCAATCCACATACGGATCTCAAATCCAATCCACATATGACATAGGCCCAATCCATATACGGGTCCCAAATCCAATCCATATACGGGTCTCAAATCCAATCCACATACGGATCCCAAACCCAATCCACATACGGATCTCAAATCCAATCCACATATGACATAGGCCCAATCCATATACGGGTCCCAAATCCAATCCACATACGGATCCCAAACCCAATCCACAGACGGATCCCAAACCCAATCCACATACGGATCTCAAATCCAATCCACATATGATATAAGGCCCAATCCACATACGGATCCCAAATCCAATCCACATACGGATCTCAAATCCACTCACATATGACATAAGGCCCAATCCATATATGGGTCCCAAATCCAATCCACATACGGATCTCAAATCCACTCCACATATGACATAAGGCCCAATCCATATTCGGTCCCAAACTCAGTCCACATACGGATCTCAAATTCACTCCACATATGACATAAGGCCCAATCCATATACGGGTCCCAAATCCAATCCATATACGGGTCCCAAATCCAATCCATATACGGGTCCCAAACTCAGTCCACATACGGATCTCAAATTCAATCCACATATGACATAAGGCCCAATCCATATACGGGTCCCAAATCCAATCCACATACGAATCTCAAATTCAATCCACATATGACATAAGGCCCAATCCATATACGGGTTCCAAATCCAGACCATATATGGGCACTGAATCAAATCCACATATGACATAGGCTCAGTCCACATACTGTCCCAAATCCAGTCCATATACAATATAAGCCGATCCACAAATAAAACCCAAAACCTATTCGATCCACAAATAAAAACCCAAAACACATTTGATCCATAAATAAAACCCAAAACCCATTCAATCTCATCGCCTTAACACATATAATTAAGGCAAAATCATATTCAAACCGACTAGATTCTAAATCATATCCTTAGAATTTAGCCGAATCTAATTCGATCGAGCTCTAACACATATACTTAGAGTTCATCCATATCAACCCAACTAACCCTAATACATATACTTAGGGTATAGTTAACCTTTTACTCTAGCACATATACCTAGGGTAGAAACCAAATCAACTCAACTAATCCTAATACATATACTTAGGGTTAGTCAACCTCTCATTCTAGCACATATAACTAGAGTGAAAAACATATCAAACTCGGCCAATCCTAATACATATAGGACTTAGCCATCTCCTACTTTCGAGTAGCATCAAATCCGACTCACCTCAATACATATCCTTGGGGTTTGGTCATCAAATACAATTGGACTCTAATACATATACTTAGAGCCAATTGAACTCAATTAAACTCTAACACATATAATTAGAGTTTAATATCGACTAGTTCTCAACACACATAATTGGGATCAAGTCAATTTCAAACCCAGCTAAATCCTAACACATATACTTAGGATTTGGTCAATCATTAGGATACGATTTATTCTATCCTTCTCATAAAGGTCTCTTAATCGAAGGTGCCCCAATCACAAGGGGGTAATTAACAATAGATGCTTGCGTCTATTGGAAGTCATGGATCCACAATACCTGATACCCACACATATACCATCCATACATACAAATATAAATCTGAATCGCGAATACCATCCCACGGAAAACCCCCAGGTGAACCGCGCGAGATGAGTCATTCGGGATCGCAGACAGCTATAGCTCCTTCGATGGATATGGCTTCCCTACTGGATGCGGAAGCCCTCTTTATACGGAGGCCGCGATAGACAAGCTGCACAGATAGAGCCTCCTCTATTCGCACCAAGCGATGAGCTACTAATATTGCAATCTATGATTTTTCCTTAACATCTCCAAACCAAGAAAATGTACTAAAGTATATTTAGATGGTTCCAAGTTAGATCAAACACCTACATACAACCATTAACATCATAATACAACTATAAGTCCATTTCTCAATATAATAATATTTCTTTTGCTAACTAAATTAAAATAGGGGAGTTGTCGGAACAATACTAGCTAATTCATGACACCTTTGCCGCGATCATGCACCTCCCCAGAAGTGGAAGGACCTGAAAAACAACATCGATGAAGGGGTGAGAACTTGAAATAAGTTTCCAGTGAGTTAACCGCCGTAGGAGGCGATCTACACTCATTCGGTTCAAAGGAGGCGTAATAGGAAGAATAGCGATATATGAAAGCTACAACAACTGGAAGGATAAATGAATACAGTATATGCCGCTACGTACCATGCCTCAATAAAGTTTTGAAGTTTACAAACATGATGTTCCATTGGTTTATTCAACATGCATCAAACTCGCAAATGAAAACTAATAAGGTCTTGACCAATTACCTTCATCGCCTTGTGGGTCCAGTTCTTGCTTGCTCACCGTTGAAAGCGCCGACTAAGATTGACTTACCCTTAGGGTCCAATATAACACTTTCGTAAGGTCTTGATCCATAGGGTTGCGACCCCACGAGTGATACTATCTGGCTTAATATTTAGACTTTTACGATCTTTAATCACAACCCACATCCTTGAGTTTCCTTTACTATGTCACCTCAAGGATTTTCATATGATCCACATGTACCAATGTGTAAATCTAATATCAAATTTCTCTCTAGGTTATTCCATGCTACTAGGGTTACATTATGTCTCTTCTATGTCAAGTAATCTCATTTGTTACTAAGTTCATAAGTCATGTAAACTACTTCCAATACATGTTGATGTTAACACAAACAATTATGCTATATATATCTCATAATGGATACTTCACTAGGGTTCATAATTTGAACAATAAATCTAGATTAATAGACATGCAAGAATATTTAGTATAATAATACTCTATGGTTATGACCATATTATATCTAAATCATGCCATTCAAGAAATACTTTGTTGAAACTAAGATGAAGAGATTAAACCCATTTTGGGTGGTATTTCCCATCTTTCCCTGTAGATCTCTTGTATACTACTCTTGGGTATCCAAAAATACAAATCTAGTTTAAAGTTAAGGTTTAAATTATTTTTGAAGTATCAAAAACCAAAAACTTAGAAATCCCAAATTTCTATTGGAAACAATAGAAAACTAACCTCTAATGTTACAACCCTAAGAAAGGAGTTCTAGTTATGTTAGAACTCTCAAAAAACTCTATTTAAGAAAACTCTAATTTTTCTCTTCAAAAACTAAAAACTAAGAACTAACCTCTTTTGCCCTAGATGAGAGAAAAAGACTAGGAACTAGAACTAGGTGATAGAGATCTTTAATTCCTAATGGAGTACTCCTTGCTCCTTCCAACTCCTAAGTTTGGAGAGATTCTTTCCTTGTGAGGAAGAAGATAGGGATAGCTACTTATTAGGGTTCCCTCCTTGAGAAAAAGAAAGGGATTTTTTTCTCAAATAACTTTTAAAAATTTTATAATTTGGTAAATAATTCTAGAAAATTATATTTGGGAAAATAACTTTTATTTGCCAACTCAGCACGGGTAAAATTTTTTCTTTAAAATACGATGATTTGTTCATCGTTTTCAAGAAGGCCGCGAATAATTCGCCGTCTTCATAAAATCCTACAATGATGGTGAACAATGAACCGTCTTTAAAAGATTTAAATTATTGTTGTCTCTAATTAATATAAAATGAAAGAAATAGCGCAAAATGAAAATATGGATACAGATAGATCTTTAAGAGATTTAGAATGTTATTATTCACTAATTAATATAAGAGAATTTAAAAGATTTATATTATTATTGCCTCTAACTAATATAAGAGGAATGAGATAGCGCAAAATGAGAATGTGTGTACTGATAAAACTTTAAGAGATTTCAATTGTTATTATTCACTAATTAATATAAGAGGAAAAAGATATACAGATAAAATTTTAAGAAATTCTGGTTGTTATTATTTACTAACTAATATAAGAGGGAAGAGATAAGAGGGAAGAGAAAGAGCGTAAAATGGAAATGTGGGCATAACGAATAGAATCATTCACTGCTTTCATAAAGACTATGAACGATTCATCGCATTTGTAAGATTTTAAGATAGACGGTGAATGAAGCATTTTGAAAAAACATCTAACTGATGCTGAGTTAACAAAAGAAAGATTTTTTCTGCAAATTTATTTTTGTGTGTTATTTGACCAATTATAAAAAATTATAGGATTATTTGAAAAAAAAAATCCAAGAGAAAGTGAGGAAATAAGGAAGAGAGAAATATGAGAATGTTGGTTGCGAAAGAGGGGTGCGGAGGCTTATATAAAGTGCCTAAAATTATTAAATTATTATTATTTTTACTATTTCAATCTAATTATTCAAGCGTTATTTTTTTATTCTCGAAAATAATTTGATTTTTATTCAAATGTAAAAGTTTATTCCTGAACTTATACCTATCCATGTAATAAGCAGTTCTAGATTATATCTAAACCAAACGCAGAAATAGTTGCAATAATTTGGACATTAACAATTAGTGATTGTAACAATTAGTGATTGCAGCGAATAGAGACTCAATTGAAAGGTTAAGGACCTAATTGCACCTGTTAAAATGTTAGTAACTTAGGCAACATTTGGTTGGAGAACAAGATCTGGAAGGCCTTATTCTAGTATTGTTTTCTAAACGTATTTGGTTATGAATGAGAATAGTAGTTTGTCTTTCTAGAATAAGTTGGTATAATTATGAAATTACTGTTTCAATTTTTTTTCTAGAATAAGCTTGTTCCGACTTAAGAATAAGTTAATTAAAATAAATAAATATAATTTAAATTCTTTAATTAATTTAATATTTTTTACTAATTTAATTATTTATTAACTAATCATCAGATAATTAACTAATTAATTTATTAAAATATTTATAGTTAATTAAATTATTTATTAACAATATTCATTATTGTTAATTATTTTATCAATTAATATTTAGAATTATCTAAAAATAGTTAATTAAAATAAGTTAAATTATTATTTAATTAATATTTATATATTAATTAATTAAATAAAATATTATTATTTTTAAATTATAATTATTTTTATTCTTATTTTTCTAATCTAACTAACGAAACGATATTTTTTTTTTTTTTTTTATTTTTATGAATAATTAAATTTTTATTTAAATATAAAATTGATGTTATTTTTATTTCTTTCTCAACTTATATTTATCTACGAAATAAGCGTTTAAAGAGCTGTATACAATTTACCGTCACTAAAACCTCCCCCATTCTACTTAAACCCTAATTCCAGGCCTAGGGTTTTACGACCACATTCCTGGGGCTCTCTTAAACCCTAATTCCCCCCCTACTCGTGGTGGGATCCTCAAACGAACAATTCGCCCAAAAATGGCTTTAGCTCGATTCGGTGCGATTCATCGCCTCCACCGCGTATTCCGATCCTCCTCCTCCTCCTCCTCGCAATTCCCCTCCATGTAATGTCGTTTTTTTTTTTTTTTTTTTCAATTTTTTATGATGGAACAAATTTGAATTTGGAGTTTAACATTAACATTAATATATTTTGTGTCGATTTTGCTTCAGTTCGCGATGCTCCCCAATTTATCCCAACTCGATCATCAGAGGTTTGTTTCTCAGATCGCTACATTTTCACTGTAAAAATTAATGTTCTTTTTTCTGTTTTTTTGGTTAAAATTAAAAGAAACCGCTGAATACATGCCATTTTCGAAATGGATTAATTTTGGTGATTGAGAAAACTCATCTTTTTAATTGTTCTGATTTGAATTATTTCCCTATAAATTCAGAAATCGATTGATGAAAAAGTGTTTAGAATGATTGAATTTGATAAAATTATTGCTTACTTGGATAGAATTTCTACAGATTATAATTAAAATCAAAGAATTAAAAGTTGAGAAGTGTTGATCGAAAGGGAAAAAAATGTTGAACGGTCTATTTCAAAGGCCCAATAATTGACGGGGTCGTAGTGCATTTTTACACTTTTTTGATAACATTTTAGGGTATAGTCACTATGGAAGCATTTTCGATTCTTCTCACAAGGTCGGCAGCGTCTTCAGTCCAAAGACGGTCAATTCAATGCTTGTGTGTTCTGTGAAGGTGAACTCAATGTTAATTTGGTATTTTAAATTCAAATTAGGAAGGGTTTCTTCTTTGTTCCCAGTTTTTAGCCTTTTTCATTCTCTTATTTTCATCACTTTTTTTTTTTTTTTTTTAAAGATTTTGGAGTTGATGGTTCATGCAGATCGAGCTAGGTTGATGTCGACGTCGAAAATACCGGTTGGGGCGCGACAGGTGGGTCACAGTTAGTTTTCCTCTTACTCCATCAGCTTCTTCTGCGGCTTCACATTAATATGCAAAATGTTGGTTTTTGGAATTTTTCATTGTTTTCAAACAAGAAATCTTTGTTCAGAACCCAGAATATTAGTGCAACCAAGATGAGTCAATCAGAGGATTTGAAAATGGAAAAGGAATATTGTTTGATCGAACTTCATAAGAACTAAAAAAGTTTTAAGTAAGAGGATAATTAGGTGGCCTTATCTTTTCTTCCCTTTGTAATTTGACCTTAATCATGTCGTCGTTAAAAATTGTTATGTAGTTGCTTATGAGGCTTGATGATCCTAAGCTCAAGTAATCGAGTATTGGAGGCTAAGTAGCTGGTGGGTTGTATACTTTGTTTTCTGTTGAGCTGAGCATGCGATTTAGCTCAAGGCTAGGAAGGCCAAGTTGTGATTATTTATTACTTAGCTGATTTTCTTAAACTTATTTTTAGATTTTAAAAGGTTGGTTGTAGGGGTCGAAACTAAATGGGTCAACCTGGCCGGACCTGGTTTGCGTCAGTTTCAGGTCTTCCATTTTTAATGGCAGGTCAAGCAATCAATTTCTAAAATTTATGGGTTTGTTTCAATTTCGACCTTATGCATGTTTTTTCATTCGTGGTACCCAGGAGAAATGGGTAAGGTTGATTGGTTGATGGGCTAAGCTAATTGAAAAGTTTCAAGTGAACTATCAGGTCATATATGACCCGGTTGGACTAGTCTCCCGAAAATGGCTCTTTCTGGTTAAACTATACTGGCATTATTATCTGCGGTCAACCTAACCTGAAACCAATCTGATCCAACCCATTGTCACCCCTTGTGGGTCGTCATTATCCATTCTGTATCTCACGAACATACTTGCCTTCCTTTTGTCTTAATGAAGAATAGGAATTAGTTGACCATAAGCTGCTTCAGAACAAGATAATACATGATAATACTGTCACGCTCCGAGACTGCCAATTTGGTTGGTTCGAGCACGCGCCCGCACCCGCCGAACGGGCAGGACCTCTCCTTACCCGCCCAAAGCGGTGATACATCTCACAGTACAATATGCACAAAGAGATACATGTAATATCAGAATACAACTACTAAAACAATCAACTTTAAACATCTCGAGTCTAACGAAAGTCGATACATAAAAAATAGAAATGAAACATTATTTACAATTACATCCTTTGTTTTCTCAAAATATTACCAGTTTCATTCTAGCTACAAAATGGGTGGTCCACTATTCCACGACTTCTTTGCCACGGTTAGGCACCTAACAGGCGACACCTAGATTTAAAAAGGTTTAAACCACAGGGGGTGAGAACTACGAATAGTTCGCAGTGGTTGCAATCGCTGAGAATAATGCTCTACACTCACTTGGTCCAAAGGAAGCATTACTAGCGTTATATAAATAACAACCATTATTTCTACACTAGTATGCAATTAATCAATTACACTATTACGCCTCACATGCAACACTATTTCACTATGCCACCATGCCACTAGTCATAGACCAATTGTCCATCCAATCGTTCCCAGTTCCATTAATCATTTTGTGATTTAAGTTTCATATAGAATACATCTCATGGAGAGTCGACATATACGCATACACCTCTCCAATCGGTAGGTACATAGGTTGAATGCCCACGGCGCCTAAGTACCTCATATGGAGTCGAAATCTGCTCGTACACCTCCCTGGGGAGTCGACATATGCATGTACACCTCCCAATTACCATTTTGACACTTCCGAAAGGTCCCTTTACATTTTTTCCGCATTTACCCCAAGTTCATGACTCTAGGGTTAATAACACATGTTCAATGAACACTAACTTGTTCTCTAGTTCACATATTTAACCTAGAGTTCATACATCTCTAAATTTCACCTTAGGTTTTACCTAAGCTAGATGCCACACATTTCAACCTATATCTACGTTTCCATTTCCATTCGTGCATGCTATTCATTTTGTTCCCATTTTCTACATAAGGGTTAAAGCCCTAACTCGTGCCTCACATGCAAGAATACCTCTTTATACTCGACTAAACATGCTTCTAAATTAAAGAAAGCAATGGAGCAAGAAAAAGATCACCCTTTTTGGTGATATTCCGTACCTTGTGAAGCTCCTTATCCAAAGAGATGGTTTTGATTTCTTGAAATCCAAAGAAAAACCCTAGAAATGGTTTCAACACCATTAGAGACCTAAAAACCCTCGTTTAAAGCTCTAAAACCAAATCCCTAAAAATTTTCAACTCACCTCTCACTTGTAGCAAACCAAAATGTGGGAGAGGGGTGCTCTTCTTCCTCCTAGAGCTTCCTTTTAAAGCTCCCCACCATTTCCTCGCTTCAAACGAGATCAAAATCCTAGTTTGGAGCTCCAACAATGAATTCTCTTTCTTCTAGAGAAAGAGAGGAGAGAGTGTGAGATAGTAGGAAACGAGAGGGTGTTTGTGAGTTTGGTTGAGGGGTTGGGGTTATAAGGTGGAGTTAACCCCACTTAAACCCCCCATTTAACTATGGTTAACACTCCCCAAAAGGTGTTGCTCGCAGCTTGGAATTTCGGTACTCCCTCTTGGGTACCAATACGCGTGCTTGAGTTTCAATACACCCCGCCAGTTTGGTAGAACCCGAACATTGGATTTTCTAGTTTTATACTCAGTACTGGTACTCGGAAATATCAGTACTAGTACGCGCACTGTTCTAAACATTAGTATCGGTATCAAGAACCAGTTCTGCAAAACCTGAAGGTTTGCTTTTTCTCTGTGCAGCTAAGTTCCAGCACTCCCTCTTGGGTATTAGTACTCAATATAAAATCTGCAGTTTTTGCAGATTTGAACTTTTGAAATCTGTTTTCGTGTCTAGTTTGTGCCGAAAACACTCGGTTAACTCCTGAACACTTTTGAAACTATTGGAATGACCTCCAATCCTTATCACTCACTAGAACTTCGCAATTTGTAAAAGTTCAGTGCATTACAAATACAAACTAACTCCACAATTATATTTTTACACATCATTATTTTCTATCCAACTGTTAAACTGTTTCGCGAGACGCATGGGAGTGTCAAATAAAAAAACATCAAAGATGGGGGGGCATATCCTTCATCGCCATTAGGTGTATATTATTGAAAGATGGCTCTTTAGTTCTTTCAATATGGTCACTTTAGTAACATTCTACATTCTTGTTGTTTCTGTCATTCATCTTTTTCATTTATAGGTTATCCAGGAAGCTAATTTTATTGTCAACAACTATCTGTTTTTTTTCCTTATTTGTTGATATCAAGTAAGCCGCCAAACCCCAACTAGATCTAATTGCCATGGATCTGTACCAGTTTTAAGTTTTTAACAAAAATCAGCTTAATAAGCAGACTGTTTTGGCTGAAGCTAAGAAAGTTCTTAAAAATTTTGGCCAATTGTTTTCCAATTACTCTAGGCTTTGATTAGCTATGAATTTTTCTGTACTCTGAATGCTTGTGTGCACACGGTACAGGGTGCATAGAATATTTCCCCTCCTGGTTATATATATGATGGATCCTGTATCTATGTTTCAACCAATGAATTCTTTTGTAAATTATATATGACCATCTAATGACCTACCGATTCTTTGAGCATGGAATTGTTTGTGTCCTTGTATCTTGTTTTCTTTGTTTCTTACATGACTCCTAGGCTTCAATCAGTCATTTATGTATTTTATTTTATTCATGTGAGATTGTTATTTGTTAGTGAGTTGCTGATTTTATGGGAAGAAATGAAAATGTTTCTCTTTCTTTTTATTATTATGTTTATAATGGATCAAAAAGATTAGAAATAGTTATACATCAGACTAAACTCAATGTATCTTTAGTATTGAGAATCAGTTCTCTGGTTCAAACTTTTGGTCTACATCCAATTTAATTGTCCAATTTAAGGGCATCATTATGATTTTCACCTTATTATTGTTTTTTATTAACTTGTGTCCTCCTTCCAGCTTCTATATTAAGGGGTGGAAATATAGTAATCCTATATTGTTAGAAGGCGAATCCATTTATATGTTGTTATTTTATACACGCAGGTTGGTTTGAAGGTGACCATGCTTAGTCCCGGATTTGTCTATGAGCCGTACACGCCTCGTGAACCTATTCCATTCTGGAAAAGGTAATCAAGTTGATCACCAATTGTATGTTCCCCTACCAAAAACTTACATTGTGATATTCTTTCTCATGTTTTTTAGCAAGGATTGAAGTACCGTCCTATGCAGTACTGCATGGATCGGTATGTACCGTGCCCCCAATTTGGGGGCATGGTATAGGGGGAATTTTGCATGACCCCCTCGTGCTGCGATACCTCTTTGGGCAAATGGGTATTGTGGCACTGTGCCGCCTGTGACGCCTTTTTTCTTTTGGTGGGCCTTTTTGCTTTTTTTTCCTCAAACATCTCTCTCATCCTTTCTCTCATTCTCTACATTTTCTTCTCCTCTACTCTCTCTCCTTTTTTTTCTTACATATATTTTTTTTCTTCCTATTTTTTACTCCTTTTTTTCTTCTTCTTTCATTGCTTCGATCTTAAAAAAAGGTAAAGAAATAGCAAATTGAAGATCTACTTATTAGATTAGTAAAAAAAGTTGTAATTTTATTTTTTGTTCATATATTTTGAATATTTCTAATTTGTAAAGCTCCTTTTTTGAAGAAATATAAAATTAGGCAATTTTTTATTTATAGTTTACAAAAAGTTGAAAATAGATCTACTTGATTTAATTATTGTGTGGTCAAATTTTTAATTATTTTGGATAGATATAGTATTTTATATGAGTTTTGCGACAAAAATATTTTTAACTTTGAAAATTTTATTTTTGGATTTAGAAGATTGAAAATACTGATAAAATTAAAAGCTAAATTAAATCAATTGATACTTAAATTTGTTTAATATATTGCTAAATTTTTATGGATACTTCTAACAAATTTTTTTGAAAAGTTTTAATAATTTTTTTTTCAAACTTTTAATAAATATTTTTAAAAGATTCAAAATAGAAAGGAGTTATCGAAGCAATTGCAGTCCTATTATAGTTAATCTAATTATCATGCGATCCCTCGTTGAATAAATATGGATCAATCTTGCAAATGTTCATTAAAATTTTAAGAAAAAAAGTTTATCTAATTTTGTATTTTATAATTTTTTTTTAATTCCAAAAAAGAAAGATAAAATCAAAAGAATTTTAAAAGTTAATCAATTCTCACAATTATTCTCAAAATTTTGAATTTTTTTTCAAAATTTTAATAAATATTTTTTTAAAAAATAAAAAATAAAAAGAGAATATCAGTGTAATTGCGGTCTTATTTTGGGTGCTCTAGTCATCATATGATCCATCGCCGAATCAATATATGGATTTTGAAAAATTTTGAGGAAAAGAATTCTCAAAGTTGATATATATGATTTTCTCATCATTTTATTTTTTTTAATTTTCTTGAATTGATTTTACGATACTTGTCTTTTATGTAAAAAATTTATGTAGATCATCTTGTCTCCTAAGAGAATAGAAGATTATGGTTGGCAACACGGACAAATTGTTGGTGTGAATAGATTTCATTGGAACTGTAATTACTGTAATATGGTTGAAATGGGCGGAGGTATCACCCGCCTAAAGAACCATATTGTTGGAGGTTTTTCTGAAGTAGCAAAATGCCCTAAAGTTTCTTAGAAAATAAGATATGTAATGAAAATTGAGTTTGAATTTACAAAGATAGTATAAAAAAAAGGAGGGATGATCGAGATGAATTAGATAAACGAGCGGTTGAGTATCTCCTTGTTGACCCATATGAAGGTATAGGTGTTGAATTGGATGCTGATACTAGAGCTGCCATGGAAGCATCTCTATAAAAAAGATGGGAGCAAAATAAAGTCTAACGACATAGAGCACAATTTGGGCCCTCTCAATTTGGTGCCCGTTGTGAGTCTAGGTTTAGCTCGAAGTGGTTCTGTTGGTTGCATGTTCGATAGATTAAAAAAAGGGTCAAAAGGAAAAAGTGAAAAAGCTCTAAATATTATATATATAGATCCAATTACATATCTCGGTCCAGATGCTCAACAACAGCCTATAGATACAATGCTGATAAAAGATAAAAAGACAGAATTGATCGAGCAATATTGAAGTTTTTTCACTTCAGTCATATTCCTTCCAATGCAGCAAGCAATTCATATTATAGATCAATGATCACTGTCGTACAAAGGGAAAGTGCGGGAGTTGAACCTCCAACACCGTATGTGATCACCAGCAAATACCTTGCCGCGGAGGTCAATGATTTCCATGCATGGATAAAAACTTCTAACAATAGCGAGAGATGTATGGTGTTACCTTGATGTGTGATAGTTGGACAGGATCGTCAAAAATAAAGATCATAAATTTCTTAATATGTTGCAAACGAAGATTATAAACAATAGCTCTTGTCCTAGTATCATATGATTTGACACAAATTTTTTCACTCTAAAAAGTATCCTTCAAAATAAAAATAATTTAAAGTCCATGTTTGCATCAAATTAATGGCAAACATCTTGTTATGCCTTCACGGTTGATGGAAAATTAATTGAGCAAATAATTCTGTCCATTAAATTTTGAGATTATGTAAAAAAGATTGTTGATACTGTGGGACGGCTAAACGTGGTCCTTTGATTGGTGGACAAGAAAAAAACATCTCAAATGGGAAATGTCTATCATAAACTAAGGTTGGCTAAAGAGAAAATTAAGAAAGCCAATCAATTGCGGTGCAAATCTTATCGAAAGATTATTGACACTCCTATGCGTCCTTATCCTTATGATGTTGCAAGTCATATGCCGGCATATGGACTGCAACATCATAAGGATAAGGACGCATCGGAATGCCAATAATCTGTAATGGATTGACTTTCTTAATATTCTCTTTAGCCCGCCTATAGACATGTCTCATTTGAGATATTTGTTTTTTGGTCCACCAATCGAAGGACTATGTATTGCGGCCCTACAATCTTTTTCACATAATCTCAAAATTTAATGGACATAATTATTTGCTCAATTGATTTTCCATCAACCGTGAAGGCATTACAAGATGTTTGCCATTAATTTGATGCAAACATGTATTTTAAACTATTTTATTTTGAAAGATACTTTTTAGAGCAATAAAATTTGTGGCAAATCGTGTGATACCAGATCATACGAGCTTTCGTTTAGTAAATTTCTCTATTAGAGCATGGACCCAAAGATGATTATACAGATAATTAAATACACATTGTGTAGTATCTACAATCTTTTTCACCCAACTTTTCTCTCCGAAGTCGGACATTATTAGGTTGATGCAATGCGCGGCACAAGGAGTCCAAAATAATTGTGGATGCCTTTGCATCAGTAGTTTGTCAGCTTTCTTGAAGTTTTTCATCATTGTCCGAAACTACCTACACTATAAATTTCTTACTAACCTCACTGAAAACTTGCTCCAATATTCCATATATGTAATCAACATCTTCGAATCGACTGATCGCATCGACTGACGCATGGAAGACCACCTTGCCATTGCAGTATATTAAGAAATTTATGATCCTCATTTTTGTTGGTCCTGTCTAACGATCACACATCAAGGTAACACCATACATCTCCCACTATTGTTTGAAGTTTTATATCCATGCATGGATATCTTTGACCTCCACATCAAGGTATTTGCCGACGATCTCATACGGTGTTGGGGGTTCAACTCTTGCACTCTCCTTTTGTACGACAGTGATAATGGGTTTATAATATGGATTGCTTGCCGCATGAAAGGAATATGACTGAAGTGAAAAAAACTTTGATATTGCTTTGCCATTTTTTTATCTTTTGTTAACATTGTATCTTTGTGCTGTTGTTGAGCATCTGGGCTGGGAAATGCCATTAGGTCTATATCTATAATATTTGGAGCATTTCCACCTTTTCCTTTTGGCCTTTTTTTTTTTAAATTTGTCGAACATGTAGCCAATAGAACCACTTCGAGTTAAATCTGATGGTGCATAGCCAAACCCAGATCCACAACTAGCATCAAACTGAATGGGCCCAAATTGTTCTCTATGTCATTGGACTTCATCTTGCTCTTATCTTTTTTGTAGAGATGCTTCTATAGCAGCACTAAAATATATATCCAGTTCATCACATGTACTTTCATATGGGTACTTTCATATTTTTATCTAGTTCATCTTGAACGTCCCTCACTTTCTTTTATGCTATATTTGTAGATTCTAACTCAATTTTCATTGTATGTCTTAATCTCCTGAGGAATTTTAGGGCATTTTGCTATTTTAGAAAAACCCCCAACGATATGTTTCCTCAGGCAGGTTACACCTCCGCACATTCTGACCATATTACAGTAATTACACTTCTAATGAAATATGTTCTTACCAACCATTTGTCCGTGCTGCCAACCATAATTTTCTATTTTAGTCTTACGTGGCATGATGATCTATACAATTTTTCTATATAAAGACAAGTATTGTAAAATCCATTCAAGAAAATTAGAAAAAGGATTACATGGTGAGAAAATCATGTCTATAAACTTTAAAAATTCTTTTGGCTTTATCTTTCTTTTTTCTGAATTTAAAAAAGTATAAAAATACTAAATTATAAAAATTATATTTGTCTCAAAATTTATATGAAAATTTGCAAGATCCATATGTTGATTTGACGAGGATCGCATGATAATTAGATTAACCAGAATAGGGCCGCAATTACACCGATAATTTCTTTTATTTTTTATTTTTTAAAAATATTTATTAAAATATGAAGAAAACAATTTTTTTTCAAAATTTTGAGAAATATTGTGAGAATTGAGTAACTTTTAAAATTCTTTGATTTTATCTTTCTTTTCTTAGAATTTTTAAAAAATATAAATGCAAAATTAGAGAAAATTAATTTTTTTCTCAATTTTTTTTTGAAAATTTGCAAGATCCATATATTGATTCGACGGGCGATCGCACAATAATTAGATTAACTAGAATATGATCGCACATGCTACGATAACTCCTTTCTATTTTTAATCTTTTACAAATATTTATTAAACATTTGAAGAAAATTATTTTTGATTAAAATTTTTAAGAAAAATTGTTAGACCTATTCATAAAAATTTAACAATAAATTATATGACAAATAAATTAAGCAAATTTAAGTATCAATTGATTTAATTTAGTTTTTGATTTTATCAGTATTTTTAATCTTCTAAATCCAAAAATAGAATTTTCAAGGTTAAAAATACTTTTGTCGCAAATCTCCTATAAAATACTAGATCTATTCAAAATAATTTAAAATTTGACCATATAATGACTAAATAAATCAAGTACATCTATTTTCGACTTATTGTAAACTATAGATAAAAATTTGCCTAATTTTATATTTCTTTAAAAAATGAGCTTTACAAATTAGAAATCTTCAAAATAAATGAAAAAAATTTAAATTGTAAATTTTTTTATTTACCTAATAAGTAGATCTTCGATTTACTGTTTCTTTGTCTTTTTTTATTTACCTAATAGGTTGTTTGTTTTTTGACTTTCATAATCATAATTTATTGCTTGTTTTCTCTACCTATAACATGTAACTAGACACAGGGTCGCCTGAAACCATTTCTCAAATATATGTAGTACAAGGATTAAGGTGGTGATATATTATCACCCTAGGTGTGACTAAACATTGGATTGGCACAGTATACAATAATTTTATTTATTATTTTGCGCTTACTTTAAATATAATAGCTAGTTTAGCTTACTTCACATAGACATTTTCACTCTACTAACTTCCCAGTCAAATTAGCTACAGCTATTATCATTTCCTTGATAGTGTAAATATATTGTAAATCAGATGGTTCACACCGAGTGGCTGGAGAAGAACTAAGGAGGATATCATACTGGAGGTACCACAATGCAGGTTCTTTAATTTCATCTTTTCTTTATTTAGTTTTATTGGTTTTACCCCTCTTCCATTTTCATATTTATTTATTTATTTTCCAACCATATACCAAGTCCATTTATTGCCATTTACTAGTACTAATGTTAAAAGGCCTTATTTTGGCAATAGTTTGCTTTGTCCACCTGGTGGTTTTCTGTTGCTATATTACTATAGTTTTGGCTGAGTGATGCTATTTATATTTTGTGTTGCACAATTTTTTTTTTCAATGCGACTGGACCATAGCAGCTAGAAAGATAATGGTACCCATCCCAACTGATGTTTACTATGCCTCAACTTCTGTAGATTCATATTCAATGTGTATAGTAATTAATCTTCTATATACACATGGGAGCTTGCCCATTGTCATCTAATTAGTGAAGGCTGTACAAAAATATTCTTTTTCTCTTCCCTTGCCTACAAAAAAATGGTGAAGATGCCTTCAGGGATTACATCAATACTTTTGGATTCAGAATGGTAAAGGAGCCTTCAGGGAATACATTGATACTTTTGGATTCAGAAACAGTTATTTTTCAATGGACAATCGATTTAAGAAAGGCAGTGTTAATGGTTCATTTGAGTAGATGCCTATGCAAGTTTAAGGTGGTGATTATGCATATGTGTCTCTCAAAATACACGTACTAGCATGTGTACTTTTAAAAAGTGTGCTATTGCACAGCTCTCCAGAGTCCTGAATATGGCGTTTTTTGCTTCTTCCCCCTTTGCACACGCTACATGAGTAGCTCTTTGCTTCCATTAGGTTAAACCTAGTTATCTTCAAGTGAGGTTTTAAATCAACTTAATGGCCTTTAAAATGATGCCACTATTTGGTATTAGATGTCTGCTAATATTTAAATGATGTTTATGCAAAATTTTTATGATTCTAATTATTGACTGGTCTGACATTCTATGGTATAAACTTAGTTAGAAGTCCATCAACACTAATTATGGTTATTTATGAATATAGATACGAACTCTTTCTTTGGAAGTCTACGACACAAGTTGATGTATTTTGGCAGATGTAGAAAATTCCCTGAAATGTATAAGAATAGTACTTGTCAATATCCTTACTACCACATTGGCCAGTGTATATATATATATATATATATATATATATATATATATATATATATATATATATATATATAAAATTAACCTCCTATGCTTTTAAAGGTATCAAGTCATTGGTGCTTGTAGGTTTTTAGCCCTTGGATGAAAAAATGTGTGGTTAGGATGATAGTGGGTCCCTTGGGTTTAGTGGGTTGTTGGTGAAATAGTATAATCTAAGGGTAAAATTAGTAAAGAGATAGATCTAACAGTAGAAAACTTACAAGCACCAGTTGCTTGGTACTTTTAAAAGCATCGTAGCCGGACTATATATATATATATATATATATATATATAGTAGAGCTTATATACTTTCAAAAGTACAAGCTCATCCATGCTTGTGAATTTTTTACCATTGAATTTGTATTGGGATTTGTACAATTGTACTTTCTTTCTCTCTTCTTAAATGCTTTTACAATAACACGGATTCCAATACAAATCTAATAGTGAAAAATTCACAAGTATGGATAAGTTTGTACTTTTGAAAGTATATAAGCTCTACTATATATATATATATATATATATATATATATATATATATATATATATATATATATATATATATATATAGCTAGGCTCCTATGCTTTCGAAAGTATGGATGCCTCCGTACTTGTAAATTATTTTCGATGATGGGACATCTGATTCGACGATCGGCTTCGTAAGATATGATCTACAATGTTGGAACAATCTAGAAACTAAATTTTATAATTTTTTGACTTTGTTTGCCTAGTAAACAAGTAGCCTCAAAATGAACGGCCGAAAATAAAAATCTCATAAAAAATAGTGTCCATGTCTCATATAGAACTAGGCTGCTATACTATTAATAACACCATATCTCATTTATTATTACTAGTATCCATGTCTCTTATATACCCAATCAAAATTCCATTCACATCCGATATGGGACTATTAGGGGCGTCACAGACTCCCCCCGTTTAGGCCTGACGTCCTCGTCCGCCCAAACACACACACAACCCAAAATCATCAAGCGATGTTAGACTTGTCTTGCTAGCCTCGTCATTCAGACCCCCGACATAGCCCCTCACATTGTCTTTCATACCCTAGCTCAGTGGAGTCGTCACACACTTCCGGCTGGTGGCTGGCTCTGATACCAAATGTAACGACCCGACCCACTAGGAATAATAACTCGTTGGGCCCAAACCACAGTCCAAAATGCTTAAGCCCAGTTATTATTACTAGTGTCTATGTCTCTTATATACCCAATCACAATCCCATTCACATTCGATGTGGGACTATTACCTTGGCCTCGAGTGCAAATTAGTTTCAACCTGAAGAATAAAAGCGATAACCCACTCATGCCTTCTCTTACTCCAACTCCCACATCTCAAAGAGCCATCCACGATGGCTCGGAAAGTACAACATAAGCATAGCGGCCAGTCAAAATATGACCAATGTCTCAATAACAACTCTATTTTTGGAATAAATAAGTATTCGACAGGAACTCAACTGTATGATAGAGTATAAAGAACAAGTCCAATTTTAAAGCTATGCTACCTATCAACATAATGCATGCTCTCTACTAGTACAACGTAATAGCAAAAATCATGTTAGAGCATGTAATCATATGTGATGACAACATATGCAATAATGATAGATAAATAATTAGAACATAAACATATGGAACAACAACTAAGCGCAACAAAAATCATTAATCTAATCAATGGCAACGTATACATGCATGATACTAAAAAAACTGCCTAGTCATATCATCGATAGAAAGAGATTCCATCTTAAAGCAACATCTGACTAATTATGTGGGCGAGAGTAGTTATAGGATGGGTGACCCCCTGAGAAGTTCACGTATTGCATCCCTTCTTTTTAAAAAGGTGTCAAAATAGTAGAAAAGCATTTCCAAAGACTTTTTGAGTCTCTGAGCAAGATTTAGAGTCAATTTGAATGAAATCAAGTCCAATTGAGAGTTTGAACTAAAAGGCAATTAGATGAGTTAATTGTCAATTTGATTCAATATGAATAGAATTTGCATCAAACAAGTTCCAAAAGCCTTTTAAATGATTTTAAAAAGCTCTTTACCAAATTTGATTCGAGTCGAACTTAAATTGAACAAGATCGAAAGGTTTTAGTACAATTGTGTCGAAGATAGTTAAAACCCGTACTGCCACTGTAAATGCAGCCATTTTGAGAGAACTTTTGATTGAATTTTTGGAATCCGATTTATGTGGAATTGTTTTTTTTTGGAAAGATCCTCGAGTTAGCTTTCCAACGCATCTTGAATCGCTTGAAACGGGCATCGATCAAGAGAGTTATTACGATTTTAGGCATTCTCAAGGGCATTTTTGCAATTTTGTTGATTAAATATATGATAATTTTATTTGGGACTGAGCATGCATTCGTTCGAAGCTGAATTAGCTCACTAAATCCCATATAAAATGACTAAAGCATCTTTGGAGGGCTGGTTTGAAGGGGAAAGAGAAAATCCTATTCTAGTTCTTTTCTCCCTTTTTTTCCCCCCTTTATTTTTCCCCAACAAGCCACCATTCTCTTCCCTATTCTCTTCCCTTTTTTCTCAGCATTTCTTTTTCTCTTTCAAATCAATGAGATTTAGGAGGAGATACTTTTCTCTTCCTATTCTCCTCCCTTTTCTCTCAACAACTAGAAAGAAGTTTTCTCTTTCAAATCAATGAGATTTAGGAGGAGATACTTTGGAGAAAACTCATCATCAAACTAGAGATTTCTAGCTAAAAAAATCAAGTATATTCTCGTCCTTGTGTTTTATGAGCATAAAATAGTGTCTTTGATATTGCATGTGTGTTCCTTTACTCTCTTTGAAGGTCCCAAACCATCCTCTATGGTTTTGCTATAGGTTTTTAGGGTTTTGTAGCTTTATATTCAAATTCTAAGGCCCCAAATTAAGGGTTTTTGTTCTAATACGGGCTTAAATTGATATTTTTGGATTTGATCTTGTGGAGTTTGTCTTCAGAGTCAAGAACTCTAAATGGGGTGGGGTTAATCATGTTTTAGTCCTCTAAGCATGAATCTATGGTTTGGTCAAGTTGTATGAACAATTTAAACTTAATTGTTCAACTTTTCGGTCGATTTATATTATCATCGGGTTGGATTTTTCTGGCTAGTTTTTAGAGGGTATAAACCTCTCAATTAGGTGTCGATTGTCAAAATTACGTGTCTTAAACCCTCGTCTAGAGTTTGGACAGGTTATTTCGAGATTTCTACGTATTTCGGGCGAGTTGTTGGTTTTTGAAAGTGGGATTCTTGCTTTAATCCGAGAATAGATCATGATGGTTGAAATTATGAGTTTAATTTATTTTAAATCAACTAAAATTAAGATAATAATAGAGTATTAATGGAGGGATTCATTGTTTATACGGTAGGTATCTCGTGCGCGCTCGCCGGGACTTTCACTATCGATCCCTCCACATAATAAGTTGGATTTTGCTTTACGGTGGAATCTTTTTCCATAGAGATTCTTTTAGTATCATGCACGTAAATATTGTCATTGATTAGATTAATGATTTCCATTATGTGCTTAGTTGTTGTTCCATACATTTATGTTCTTATTGTTTATCTATCATTATTGTACATGGTGCCATCAGATATGATTACATGCTCTAGAATGATTCTACCTATTACGTTGCACTAGTAGAGAGCATGCCTTATATTCATAGGTAGCGTAGCTTTGAACTTAGACTTCTTCTTTACACTCTATTATACTGTTGAGTTCATGCCAAATACGTATTTATTCCAAATATAGAGTTGTTAGTTGAAACATTGGTCCTATTTTGACTTGCCGCTATGTTTATGTTGAATTTCTCGGACCATCGTGGATGGTTCTTTGTGTGACACCCCTAGGATTTGGAATAGTTTTATATATAAGATATAATAGGGCTTAATATCTAAACCTGACTATAACATTTTGGATGGTGACTAGGCTCAAAAGGTTAAGAAGCTTAAGTGTGTTAGGGCTTGAGTAGTTCCAGAATAGGTGAGTCCCTTGGAAGTGGGATGTCACGGTTGGTATCTGTGATGCCCCACTTCCCAGGGGGTTACCCATCCTAAAGCTAATCTAGCTCAAGCACGCTTAATCTTTTTAACCCTTGGGCCTAGTCACCGCCCAAAAAGTTATAGCCGGTTTAAGAGGTTTAGCCATATTATATCTTATATATAGGACTACTCTAAATCCTAGGGTGTCACATTCTCTCCTTCTTTAAGCCCTGCCGTCCTCGTTATGCTCAGGCACACTCACAAGTATCAGGCGATGTGAGATTCGTTTCGCTAGTCTCAGCCGACTTTATAGGGAGCTACACTCCACCCACTACGGTCATTAGCCGGAGAGCCGCGCTCTACCTGCTATATAACTCTAGCTCAGCCGAGACACATCTCACACTTTCGGCTGGTGATTGGTTTTGATACCAATTGTGATGCGCCTCTTCCTAGGGTGTCACCCATCCTAAAGTTACTCTAGCTCAAGCATGCTTAACCCTTTTAACCACTCGGGTCTAGCCACCACCCAAAATGTTATAGTCGGGTTAAAAGGTTTAGCCCTATTATATCTCATATATAGGACGACTATAAATTCTGGGATGTCATAGTATCAGAGCAAATCACCAGCTGAAAGCGTGAGATTAGTCTCGTTTGAGCCAGAGTCATATCGTGGGCATAGCGTGGCTACCCGGCTGACGACTGTTGTGGGTGGAGTGCTGCTCCCCACAAGGTCAGCTAAAGTTAGCGAAATGAGTCTCACATCGCTTGATGTTTGTGAGTGTGATTAAGCCTGATCAGGGTGTCAAGGCTTAAAACAGGGGAGAATGTGATACCCTAGAATTTGGACTAGTCCTATATATAAGGTATAATAGGACTAAACCTCTTAATCCGGCTAGAGCATTTTGGGTGGTGGCTAGGCCCCAAGAGGTTAAGAGGTTAAATGTACTAGGGCTAGAGTATTTCTAGGATAGGTAACCCCTCAGAAAGTGGGGCATCACATTTTGTGATGTGAGAGTTGGAGTGAGAGAAGGCGTGAGTAGGTTATCGGTGGTGGTTGCGCCTCACACAGTAACCCCTTTTACTCTCCGGGTTGAGACTGATTTATACTCGAGGCTTGGGTGTCGTGCGCATGCATTTACTCGGTCGTGGATCGAGTCGGATTCATGAGGCCTTTCTAGTTGGTTTTGCCAACTCTATATTATTGATATTTATTTGTTGTGCATAGTTGCAAATTTTTTATCATAATAGGTAGGCCCATGTATTTATTGGCCATTTACAACTTGTTGTTTATCTCTCCATCGATCATATACTATTAGGCTCGGTGGGGCTTCTTGTCTCTAGATAGTGCTTCCAGTGAGAGCTATTATTTATAGTCCTCATTATGTGGTTTTACTAATTTTTCAAGTATGACCATAGGAATGAGATCGGGTGATATGACGACGATTAGTTAGATGGTAGCATATTGTGATCATCTCCGATTTTGTATTATGTGGATCTTGTCTTTGTATATTGGATTATCATTTTGGACATATATTAGGCTGTGTAGGAGCTAAAAAATTGTATTAACTTGCTATTAGTTTAGTTAAGAGTATAAACTTCTTTATATTTTTTACTTGTGCTACAATGTAATGGTTTGTGGTTGTTAAATTGTAATTCAAATTTGGAAGTTTCAAATATGTGAGTTGTTTATGGTAATATATACTTTGAACAGGGTTGCGTGATATTAATGTTGGGCATATTAACCAACCATACCTAGCGCAGTTTACTAAGGGTATGGTTGTTATCTAAGGTTCCAAGTTCTAAGTCTAATTGCTTCACATTTCTATCTGAGTTTATTACTCAAAAATGACGAAGCGGGTAGCTTGCTACTTTTCTCTCTCAAAAAAAAAAGATTTCAAGCTTACGTATGTGGCGGGTCTGCAGCAATTGCGTCCCCACAGTGCTTCTGTTGCTGGGGCGCTGTAGATTGAGTTGGTATCAGAGCAATATAGATGAAACCAAAAACTCAGTAATAATTTCTCTCAATGTGGCTACGTGTGCAGCTGCAACATGGGTTAGACTATTTTTGGCACAGTTGTACTAAAAGCTTTTGACTTTATTCAATTTAAGTTCAACTCAAATCAAACTCAGCCAAGACCTCTTTAAAATCATTTAAAATCTTTCAAAGGCTTCTTGAACTTGTTTGATTCAAATTCAATTCATATTGAATCAAATCGACAGTAAACTCGTTTAATTGATTTTTAATTCATTGAAAGTGTCAATTTTAGTCTATTTCATTCAAATTAACTATAAGATCTTGCTCACAGAGTCAAAAAACCTTTGGAAATGTTTTTCTACCTTTTTGACGCCTTTTTGCTCGAAGTTTTGGACATTACAATAATCATTGCCTCTTTTCCGAGTCGTGCATAAATAACAAACATGTTATCATAGATAACAGAATTTCTCATGTACAGTTAACCAATATCACTCATGACTGCAATTTATTGTTAGCTAAAAGCCTAAAACATATTTAGTCCACTAGAAAAATTACATATCCTTTATGTTCCTTGCCAGAGGAGGGAAACTAGTAATGTAGAAAGTTTTTCTCTTAACCTCGTATGTGAGAATTTAAACTGTTAGCTGCGTATTGGCACTATAGACTAAAGATTTCCTTGATTTGGTTTGCTTTGTTGTTTTACAATTGTAGTAGTATGAATCTATGTGGGGTATTTTACTTTTGATGGTTCATTTGTTAGATGAATTTATTATCAACCGACAAAAGCTTATATACTCTGTAGTTTTTAAACATATTTTGATTGAAGTATGAAGTGATTGATTGAGCTTCCATATTTCTTGCAGATGAAGAGTGCATATGCTGTTACAAGGTTAAGGAAAGTGACTGGATATACGAAAAAGTTATTCTACCAGCAAGCTATAAGATTTTACAAGGAGGTACTTCCCCATACCACATGGAATTAAGTGTGAAAGTGCTTCTTTTCATGGTTTGCAACATTTCGTCAAATCCCAGTATCAGTGACATGTCTCGTAAAGCTCTCTTTTGTTGAGAATCAGCGGAGTTAAAAGGCTGCTATAATTGTACTAGATTTATGGGCTAGTCGATTGTGAAGAGTTCTTTTGTCTTTCTTCTTTTGTAACATCATCCTGTTGGACCCGTCCCATAAAGTAATACATAAGTATATGCTCATCCAGTGCATTCTGTATAGTGGGCCACTATTTTTGTTATGTACTTAGTATGTGTTACTCCGCCAAGACATGCAAGTTTAAACTCCCAAGCTAATAGTTGTAAAATTAGATTTGAATTTAAACCCAGGGGAAGCTTAGTACTCCTTTTAGTCTAAAGAGATTACAAAAACATCATTGTTTTATGATGTTCGGTAAGTCATTATAATTTCAACTTCAAATAAATTTTGATACTAAATAGACCAATTGATTTGTAGTTCAGTGAAAAAGATGCTAACATCTAGCGTTGTAGTGGAGAAAAGTCGAAAAACACTAAATCATAACCACAGACCAGGTTTAAATATAAACCTGGTTTATATTAAGTAGAATTTTTTTATGTTAGTTTTTCAGAATGCGTCAATTTGATTGGTTTTCTTATTTTGCTCTAATTTCGACCATTCATCGAGGAGCTGATTCTAAGCATTATAATGGAGCATTGGCCAGCATAATATCTACAGTAGACTAGGTTTCACCAATTTCTTGGAAGTTATTCGGGAAATTAGACTGAATTACTAGTCAGGTGCACTATGCATTTTATTATATTTCACAACCATTGAATTGGCTATTCGTAGGAAGTTTTCTTCCGTTGTCCTGATAGGTTACTTTATATCTCATAAAATTTCCTCGGTTTAAATGTGGTAATATGAACTCTCTGAGATGAGTAAATCTCAAAGCAGTAAGTTGTTATATTAACAGCATAAGATACTGTGAACAAAATATAGAGATTGTCAAAAGTAAAGCTCATGAATCTTCAACATTATAATTTCAAATTGAAGGTTTTGATGTTAGTAATACCTAAAGATATTGTCATTGGCAGCCAAAGCTAGCATTGATTTTAGAAGAGAATAGAAGTAATTTTTAATGCTAAGATCAGACTTCAATCACGCTCATAATTCAGTGATTCAAAATCCAATTCAGATTTGCGCTGTATCTTATGCTTATTAGGATGGATGGGATCATAAATTATAAAAGAATAAATTAATGTCTTGATTTAGTTAATCAAACAAAGGAAACTCTGGTGTTCAACTCAGCAATGATTAGGCATATCTATCTTGCTGCAGTTTATTCAAAATCAAGTACTGTGGCCTATACAGCTTCCAGCAACTTTCTAATCTTGAGAGTTAAAACAATAGAGGACCACAAGGTGCACATTCTCCTTGATTTATAAGAATGTTGTACAGATTGAAATGGTCATAGGTCTCGTGGATCTGAGTAGTTGCATTTACTTGATTAGGCCTAATGTAGTTGATTTAATATGACTATAATCAACTAAAAATAATAATTAAAAATTATGGAGTTAATATAACTAAAAATAATAGAGTTCCACTAATAATATAATTGTTTATAGGAGTACAACTATACTTTCTGGTTATACATAACCCATTTTGTATGCAATTAAAACTCTTCCTTTTGAATGTAAGCATCATAGTGTGAGCAACAAGTTCGTGTACTTCGAAATATTTCCTAATGAGATGCTTGGTTGATGTTTATTGTTACCTCCCTTTTCAAATGGATGATTTAATGATTTACTAGCACCATTCGGACAGTTTTGGCATGGAAATCCATTTTAAGTTTACACGGTGACTTTTTCCCTTGAAGACTGCACTTTATAAATTAATTCATCATTCAACATGTACTTGCATTTGTAAAGCACTTTGATGTTTTTTTAATGCTTCTGCTTTTAATTCTGTAAATTTTCAGATCAATACTATGATGGCAAATGGAGATACGTCATCTCTTAGGAAAGTTGTTACGGAGAAAATGTATTCTGTAAGCTTTCTTCTACCAGCTGTCTCTATTAACCTTCAAATTTGTTTGATTACTTGTCTTTACAACTCCTTGGTCTATCTTTTTGGTGAAGACTCTCAAGAATGAACTGAAACGAAAAGAATCTATGTGGAGTTCGGTTCACTGGGAATTGGTTGAGCCTGTTGTCAGTATTCGAACATTGCGTGCTCGGATGGTGAGTAAATTTATTTCTCTTGCGAGCATTACACGGTATGCTTCATGGCTTTATATTTGCAACCATGGCATGGATGTGAAGTCTTTCTGGATTGTAACACGAGAATTCCTTGTAGTTGTATTCGTACTTTAGCATTTAGTGAATATAAGCTGTTTGTACACAATATCCTATTCTAGTTTATGTTAGGCCTATATGGAGTCAGCTCGAGTCATGAATTATATTCTTGTACTGTGTATATGGTCTTTGAATTCTGTTCATTTAGGATTTTCTGTTGATTCTCATCATTGTATTCCCCTTAATTTAGGATTAATTTAAATAATCTTTTGAGTAAATAGATGCATGAACCTAATTCAAAGGATGTATTTAATTGTGCGAGTTATTAAGCTTCTTGGATAGAAGTTTGGAAATCATAGGTGTTTTTGTATGGAATATTTCTTTTATCATGATATTTTTAAATCTTGATAGTCTCTCTCTCTCTCTCTCTCTCTCTCTCTCTCTCTCTCTCTCTCTCTCTCTCTCTCTCTCTCTCTCTCGATCGATCGATATAATTCTTGATGGTATTTGTATACAAATTTGCAAATTCTCTAATGAGCTCTAACGGAAATGAAATAATAACTAGTGGATTCTTTTCGGGTAGGGATTAATAATAATTTTGGTGATGATTCCTTTCTGCAAAGGGGTCTTAACTATTATCAGGATAAAGTAAACCAAGTAATGATATAACAGGGTAAAAGGTTTGTTCCGTTTGTATTGTGTTTTGCTGGAATTATAATCCATGAAGCGCAGATACTTCATTTTATCTGTCAGATCTAGTGGACCAATACTTTCTTGATTTACGCATGATACGTGTCAGATATTTCGTAGTAGTATCCAATTGGTTAAAAATTTAGAATATTACTTGGGCTCAGAAGCTGTAAAATCTTTTGCAGGAATCTCTTCTATGCAATTACTCTAGAATAACATAATAATACAAAGAAAGGATATGTTCACATGAACTGTGCATTATGCTGTCTCTTTTAGCTGTATCTTATTTTCAAATGTAAAAGCCGGACACATAACACAATACAACCTTTATGCACCATCAAAGAGTGAGGTTTTCCAGTTTTATTTCTAAGTTGGTTGAATCATGTTTTCCTTGCAGATTGGCATTGACAAAAATAATCTTGACAAAGCTTTCGTACAACTTACCATTGAATTTATGACTAAGCAGGTGTGTTGTCTTGACCTTCAAAACTAAAAATTGTACCTTTTCAATAGTGTAATTAATTTTATTTGTTTTAGTTTTCAATTCTCTTGTAGTACAATTTCACTCGTGAATTACTTTTGTGAAGTTAGGTACCTTGGATTTCCTTCTGTTGGTACAAAAAAAAAGGAAATGAACAAGAAGTCCTGAATAATTAGATTTGATCTTTTGACATTCAAATTGTAAATTTTATGTAGGAAATGTTTATTTTGACGAGCTTTATGCCATAATTGTACTAGTTTTTTTCTTTTTCTTTTTTGTGAGTTGGTTGTACGTTTATCTCTAATATATCATGATTTGGCTTCCGTTGGTATTTTGTTGCTTCATCCTATTTAGTTCTTTGTTTAGTACGGAAGCTAACGTTTTTCTATGTGAAAAACAAGACTAATGTTCGAAATATCAATTTTTCTGTTTCACCAAGTCTCCTAAAGTTTTGGCTTTGGCTTCAGGCAGTTCTTAATTATTTTGGGTTTCAGATTCAAATTTTAGTTGAAAATACTAGGGACTCTCTGGGAAGGTGAACAGAAGCATGTAAACAATCACTGCTCAAAAAAAAAAAAAAGTAAACCATCAGGCTGAGGCGGTTAGGTTCTTTCATTCATCAAATTGAAGTTTTATGATACTTTTATGAAAAAACATGAGCAATTTTCTATGTTACCATCTAGAAAAGACGAAGTGTTCCATAGATGAACAAGAAGGAAGCACAAATATGAATTAACAGGAGAGATTAGATTTTTGAAAACCAACATGGACATTGTGTCATTATGAATTTCCAGTCAAAGTTTCGATTGAATTATTGTAAGAAATGTGTTAATGTGGAATATGAATAGTTAGGATAAATATCCACATCAAATAGGGTTTCAAGTATTTGAGTAGTTAATTGTTGGCAGGCCATACTAAACTTCATCATATTTGCAAAAAATGAGTGACACTAGATTGCTTTTTCTTGTGCTAATTGTATAGTGCTTAGGCCATATGCTTACACACTTGATGCAGGGCTGTTAAGCAATCACATCTGCATATGTGATTACGTGCACCGGTTTTTTCGAATAATGATTTTTTTCCCTTTTTTTTCCTCATAATTTTCCTTGTCCAGGGCTTTATTCTTCTCATGACTATTTCTGATGTTTGGGCTCTTTCCTATTTGATGTTTCTGTGAGTTTTCAGATTCTTTGACCTACTCAATTCTATTTTTTTTTTTTTTTTAGAAATTTGAAGCTTATGGTGCGAAAGGAGCTGTGGTATTAGGAGACAAAACAAAAGAGGTTTGTACTCTCATCGGGCAATCTTGAGCTTCCATTATCAAATCTCACTGAGATGTGAATAGTTTATTCTTATGAATATTTCTGGAAATTCTGCCTTTTGAATATAATGCGTATGTCTCTCATTTTTCTTAATTATACTGATTCCATATCTTTTCTTTTTCTGAGAATGGGTTGACAATAGAAACATTAGTTTATTGGTGCTGGTATTACTTTGATATATTTTGAAATCCATAAATGAATACTTTGTCCATGTCTTGCTATATTTGGTGTGTGTTGAAGTTGTTGCGATACTGCTTTGGGGCTATTTGCCCAGTTATACATGTATATTTGTATGCTATATTTTGGTTTTAGAATAGTTCCTGCCCCATACAAACTATCAACTCAATTAGATTTCTGGGCAAAGAATTATAATATGATCCGCTGTTCTTATTATGATTATTGAATGTTCTATTTATTATGATTACTTTACATGAACTTTGACGAATTAAACAATTTTTAAGGCAATTTGAATGTTATGTACTGATAAAGGAGAGACTCAGCAAAAGGAGACTACTAAGTATAATTAGCTAGTAACTTTGTCACCACATTATCAATGTTATAAACTCCAAACCTGAGCTACATATCATCTATTTGTTGTGTAAATACTGATACACGAAACAGACATGAGATGGATATGGTGACGCGCAAACATGTTTGAAGGGTACGATGCAAATTAGTATGCGACAAAGGTCGCAACTACATATGTATAATTCTATTTATCTACTTTACTGTCATGCTCCGAAACCGCCAATTTAGTCCGCTCAAGCATGCGCACAGACCTGCCGAGCGGACAAGGCCGCCCTCACCTGAACGAAGTGGTAATAATGTAATATACATTCACCTATACATTCATACACAACATGTTAGAGTGCACTATTAAATTTAAAATTCAACTAAAAATAAAACTTCACTAAGTTTACATCATTTTAGTCTCAAAACATTGCAAGTCTCCTTCTTGTTACAAAAAGGTGTACAGCTAGATCTCGCTAGGTCCTCTACTCTGCGATGCCCTTGCTGCGGTCACGTGCCTTGTTGGCGATGCTAGGATCTAAAAAGACGTAAACCGCAGGGAGTGAGAACTACTGAAAGTTCTCAGTGGGTGTAACCACCGAGAAGAAATGTTCTATACTTGGTCCACCGGAGGCATTAGTACTGAGATGTTAATAATAACAATTATTTCTAATCTGGAAGTGCAATAAGTAAATTTACAACTATCATACCTCTTTACCCAAGATGCTGCGTTGCCACTTGTTATAGGTTTACCTAACTGTACCATGTCTCTAACCATCTAATTGATCAGTCATGTTCTACACTAGAACTCATGGAGAGCCGAGAGGGATCGAACTACTTTCCAATCGATTGACCTATACACGCACCTCATGGAGAACCGAGAATGATCGTACTACTCTCTAATCGGTTGATCTATATATGCACCTCATGGAGAGTCGAGAATGATCGTACTACTCTCTAATCGGTTGGCGCATACACACACCTCATGGAGAGCCGAGAATGATCATACTATCCAATCGGTTGGCGCATGAAGTTGAGAATGATCGCCACTCTGGTACATAATAGGAGTCGAGAATGATCGGCCCTCTCAATGCACGTGTGGGAATCGAGAATGATTGGCATTCCCATGATACTTTTGAAAGGTCGCAATATTTCAGAGTCGAGAATAATTGGCACTTCAGTATATAATAGGAGTTGAGAATAATCGGCCCTCCCAATGCATGTGAGGGAATCGAGAATTATTGACATTCCCTTGACACTTTCGGAGGGTCACACTATACATTTCATGACACCTTAATATCAGGGACTTAGAAAAATTCGTCCCACATCCCTGGCCCAACTTCGCTAGCTGAAGCAGGCTGTCAAGGAGGCCCAAATCCAGCACCTTCTGCACCTTCTATGGGAGAGGAAAGGTCATGCAACTGCAGCATTAAAGCCTCCAAAGCTGCCAGCGGAAACCCAAAGGTCATGGGCAACCCTTGGGTTCACCTAGCATTTATATGGGTTGTTTTCTAAGTGTTAGTAGGTGTTTAATGTAGGTTGAATAATGGGTAAATTCAATGTACCTTGTGCCTATAAGTAGGAGGGCTGGCAAGAGTAGAGGAGAGAGTGTGCACTTTATAATTTCTGTCCTAGATAATAGAGTACTTAGTTTTACAGAAACTCTGATTCTTTCTCTCGTTTTCTCTTTCTTGCACTTAGTCTTTGAGGGCGCGGAGGTCCGGACTAGCTAGATCGAGGCAGGCTTGTTCATCTTCAAGGAGGAAGGTGGGCGCCGCATGGGCTTTTGCGAGTCAAAAGCTTAAGTTCGTAACAATTGGTATCGTAGACGGTTCGAGCTAGGAACCATGTCGTCATCAGATGCTGCCATTATCGATGTTGTGGCTGAATTTCCCAGGCACTCCAAGCGCGATAAGAGCAAGGAGCTACAGACCCATGTGATGGAGCCTGTTTTGCTCGAGGACTGCGTGGGCTCGTTGGATGAGTGGAAGAGCACTGCTCTGTCCTGTTCCAGCATGTGGGGATGATAGAGGAGGGGCAACAGGCCATGGAGACCTTCTGCTAACAGCTTGAGCAGTTTCACAGCAACCTCACCCGTTGCGAGGACGAGCGGAAGGTGCTTGTTGAGGACCTTGTTACCCGGATTGACGAGGTCAAGGACCTCAAGTTACGGGTGGCGATCCTTGAGAGGGCGGTGGCGTGTGGTCCTGAACCACAGAAGGAGTACGCTTTGAAGGTTCGTGTCCCTGAGCCTCAACACTTCAAGGGCACGCGGGCTGAAAAGGAGATTGACAACTTCTTGTGGCATATGGATCGCTATATTAAGGCCCTGGGGCTGGACGTGGAGGAAAAAAGTCCAGGTTGCATCGACGTACCTCATCGATGACGCTATACTGTGGTGGTGTCGGTGATCGGCGGAGGTCGAGAAAGGCCACTGCCAATTGAAGACGTGGGAGGACTTTGTGCGCGAGCTCAAGGAGCAGTTTTACCTAGAGCACGTCGAATGTCTTGCACGGAGGTAACTTCGATGACTAAAACATACGGGAACACTCAAGGAGTATGTCCAGGAATATTCTAAGCTAATGCTGGCGATCACCACCATGGCCGATGAGGACTATTCTTCTTTCTAGGCGAATTTCAACTATGGGCAAACAAGGAGCTCGTAGGGTGAGGTGTCAAGGATCTGAACTCCGCTATTGCTTTGGCGGAGAAATTGCCCGTATATGCGCGGACCGAGAGCGATCGTGGTAAACCACCGAAGGCGAACGAGGCCAAAGGTGGGGGAGAGCACCGCAATCTAGGGGACGCAAATCGACACAAGCATAATCCTGTTCCGTCGCCTGCAAAGATTATGCTATGTGTGCGGCGAGAACCATTAGGTGTGGGACTGCCCAAACCGGAACAAAATGAAAGAAAAACAAGTTGCTGCTGTCCAAGCTGAGGAGGGCAAGGACAAGGTGGAAGTGCCGAGGATGGACGCTCTAAGGCTCGTCAACGCGGTTCGTGGGCAGCCAAGCGATGACAAGCTCTACAGGAAAGAGCTGAAGTTCATCGATGTGACCCTCAACGAGAGAGCCACACGGGCGATGATCGACACTAGTGCAACTCACCACTTCGTCACAGAGGCAGAGGCCAAGCGGTTGGGTCTTAAGCCTGAGAAGGATGCGAGTCGCATCAAGGCTGTCAACTTTGAGGCACAATCAATCGCAGGAGTTGCAAAGGACGTGGAGATAGCCATCAGCCCGTGGAGGGGCACGGCCAATCTCACCGTTGCACCGCTCGACGACTTTGGAGTAATCCTGGGGATGGACTTCTTAGCTTTGTCGAAGGCGGTGCCCATGCCACATTTATGGGTGCTGAGCTTCATGGATGAGTTAGCTTCCTGTATGGTTCCAATGTGTCTAGCGGAGTTGATGAAGGATCAGACCCTGACGGTCCCGCAGCTTTATGAGGAGGTGAAGAGCGAGGGGGTTGTCTACCATGTGGGCCTCAAGGAGGATCTGAACAAGAGCGAGACTGTCAAGTCTCAAGGGATGTTGGAGTGTCTTGCTCCCAATCGAGAGATGCGTTGCTCTATCAAGCACAAAGCCAAGAAGGAACCCGAGGGGACCAGGGAGCGTTCCACAGCTTGGCGGCGTGCACGTGCGTGTCGTGAAGGACAAGCACGCTCGACGGCTCGGGCTCAACAACAAAATTCTCTGCATAGCGAGCTAGCTGGTGTTTGTGCTCAGAGGGGCAAGACACTTGAAGCAGGCGCGAAGGCACGGGGGATTGCGAGCAAGGCTATGCCGACCGGGATTGGCTTAGCGTGCGACGAGGGTGTATGTGCATTAGGTGGGGGAGAATGTTAAGGACTTAGAAAAATTCGTCCCACATTTCTGGCCCAACTTCGCTAGCTGAAGTAGGCTCTCAAGGAGGCCCAAATCCAGCACCTTTTGTGGGAGAGGAAGGGTCATGCAATTGCAGTATTGACCCAAAGTTCATGGGCAACCCTTGGGTTCACCTAGCATTTATATGGGCTGTTTTCTCAGTGTTAGTGGGTACTTAATGTAGGTTGAATAGTGGGTAAATTTAATGTACCTTGTGCCTATAAATAGGAGGGTTGGCTAAGGCTAAGAGTAGAGAAGAGAGTGTGTGCACTTTGTAATTTCTGTTCTAGGTAATAGAGTACTTTGTTTTATAGAAACTCTGATTCTCTCTCTCGTTTTTTTTCTCTTGCACTTAGTCTTTGAGGGTGCGGAGGTTCATACTAGCAAGATCGAGATAGGCTTGCCCATCTTTGAGGAGGAAAGCGGGCGCCGCAAGGGCTTTTGCGAGTCAAAAGCTTAAGTCCATGACATTAAGCTTACTAACCCCTTGGTTTGTACCACATGACCACACACCTCATGGGGAGCCGAATAAGGTCAACACTCCGGTGCATAATAGGAGTCGAGGGAGATCGGCCCTCTTGATGCACATGACCATTATGCGTAGCTTATTCTCCAATTTGAGTCTAACCTATAGTTCACAATATGTATGTCTCTTAGGTTTTATCTAAGTTAGATGTCACCCGTTCCAACCTACATTTTAGATTTGGTTCCATTTTCCATTCTCATGAAAAAGGGTTAAATTCCCAGTCCTCTCTAGCAGGCGGCTAAATCATGTTTAGAATGACATTTGCTACTATAACTTGCTAAATAAATAAGAAACCATGGACAAAGAAAAAGATCACTCATTTTCGGAGATATTTTCCACCTAAGCCGAGCTCTCTACCAATTGGATAGATCGGATCTCTTGGTGCACCAGAAAGAACCATGAAAATGGTTCTATCACTATCAAAAATCCAAAAACCCCCATTTGATAGCCTAAAACCAAAATTTCTAAAGATCCCAACTCACTTCTCTTCTGTTGCAAGTCAAAACTTAGGAGAGAAGGTTCTTTTCTTCCTCCTAGGGCTTCCTCTTGAAGCTTCTCGTCGTCCCCAAGCTTCGGATGAGATCAAACCTGAGCTTGGAAGCTCCCCCAACAATGGTGGTTCTTCTCTAGAGGAAGAGAGAGAAAAGGGAGAGCGTGAGAGAGAGAGAGGGGGAAGAGGCGGCTGCGACAATAGCACAACTAAACTCCTTCCATTTGATCAAATTCTGCAAAAGTCCAGTGCATTGCATTTACGGTGTATAGTATATTTATAGACTTTCGAATGCCAGCATTTTGTTTGATTGAAAAAATTGTTATTTAAATATGTGATTATATATATTTGAGCAAGCATTACCGGTATATTTACAAACGACGGAATGTTCATAGGAAACAGTTCAAATATTTTATGAGATATTAGCCACTAAGATGTGAGAAAATCAGAGATTCAGTTTTTGAATCATTAGAGCTTATCATTTCGGCATGAAATCCGAATCCTGCCTCTTTTGAGTTTCAGAAATCATGCCTCATGAAATGAAATTTTAGGTAAACAATTAAACATTCAAATCGAAATGCCAATTTTCCTCTAGTATCTATTTTATGTAAACTCTTTAATCAGATATGATTGCATTACTTTACGAAATTATGGGGGCTATAATGCAGTAAACTTCTTCATTCTCTTATGTGGTGTATATCATCTGCAGGTACTTGTAAAAGATATCTGGGTATTTGAAAGATCTCTCTTCCACCCTGGAGCAGAGTGGCGGCTTTGTGCACGGCTATCCATTTAGGCTCTTTGCGACTGTATTCGTCGCTCCTTGATAATCAACACATATCTGGTGCGTTTGATGTTAGTATCCTATTTATGCGAGGCATTCGTCGCCTACTTTTGTTTCCATATCCTTGTGTTTGAAAATTTTTCTTCGAAATCTTGCAGTAAGTGAAGAAAAGGCTAAATAATATTGTGTCTTATTTGATAACATGTATTAGCTTATGTTATAGGTTTATCTTTAGTGTCAGATTTTGTTGTAAGAGTACAAGACGAAATTATCTGAGTTGAGTAGAATGCTTTTAGAAGTACTAAGTACTTGATAATCTCACGTCATTTTTCGATTATTGGGTATCTGAATTAACAATCGATGTCGTTGATCATAATCTACTGGGATCAGTTGATCACGAGATTAATGATATCATAAAACGATAATGTTCTATTTTGAATAAGTTCAAATGCTGTAGATCATATTTAGTTGTGCTGGTCGTCGATTCGGATGCTCTATCGTCAGAAACGACATAGAAAATAACTCATGGGTTTGATATTTCGGTAAGCATTCTAGGTCAAATCTTTGGAGTAGATTCTTGCTGGAGTTGTGTGTTGGAGTAAAATTCAAAATCCTTATTTTTTATTATTATTTATTTATTTATTTATTTTATTTTATTATTTCTTGGCGCCAAAGACCGTTCTGGTTCTTGCGCTTAACGGAAAGTTCGTAAGCCTCTTCTTTCGCCTAACAAAAGAGAACATGTCTAATCGTTGGCTGCTTCTTTCACCTCACGGAGGAGAACGTGCCTAATGGGAGAATGTAGTTCTGTGTCCTTCTCTTCGTCTCTATATATATGGTTAATTTTTTATTCTTACAGGTAGGATTCAACTAATTTCGAAAAAAAAAAAAAAATAGTTTATTTAATTTTTTATCCATTCTTCATTATTTTATTTTTTATATTTTTTTATTTACTGGGTGTTGAAAGAATTTTCGTGCCACTATTCGGTCGTATTTTGGGATGGTGTTCTCGATTAATCCTGCACGTAATGATGGGAATATACGTTAGGGCAGTACTACGTACGTTTTCGGATTTATCAAATATTTTAAATTTTTAGCGTTTATCTATAAGTCTAATTTATTTTTATCACTAAATTAGTTAGATAATTAATCACAATCGAAGCTATATTGAGAACACCAAATTATTTCATGTGCTTATCATTGCTATGCTAAGTGCTTATCTGGGTGGGACTTTTTGCGATACTTATCACGCAAAAAGATAAAACTTTTTGCTGAAATGAATTTTTGAAAATAGGGATTTTTTGAGAAAAATTTGGTGGTATTTTGTGGAATGGCTTTTATGTGAATGTTTTTATATTTTATTTATATTATATAGTATATATAGTCAGAAAATTTAAAAAAATTAATTATTCTTTACTATGTTATGTAGGTGTCGAAAACTTAAAAATTCATTATTTCTTATAAAAAAAAATGATTTAGAAGTAAAATAGATTATTGCTGAAAACCAAAAAAAAAAAAAAAAAAAAAAAAAAAAAAAAAAAAACCCTAATAAAGAACCCCAAAAAAAAATTAGTTGGAGAATTCTAAAGAAAAGGTGAAAGAGAACCATGATTGCTGGAGAAGGCTATCATGCATAGAATATGAAAAAAAAAAATAAATAAAAATAATAATAATAAAAAAAGTTTATTCTCTACCAATCAATAATGATTTAAAAGAACAAAAAAAATAAAGAAAATGTATACTAAACATGACACGAGATACATTTTTTAATCGCGAAAGAAAGTTTTTTTTTTTTTTTTTTTTTTTTTTTTTTTTTTTTTTTGGGTAAACTTCAAATTATCTAGATTGTAGTTCAAAAAGTTTCACTTTACTTCTCTGTGTTTTAATTTTTATTTTACTATAAAATTTTATATGAAATAAGACATACCACTTGTCACGGAGTTAGAATCGCTTGACGAAATTCGTGCGGCGCTCGTCCGTCAAAAATTGTCCCGAGGTACAACTCCGCAAATTGTATGGAGCGAAAATCGAGGCAACCAATGGTTCTGTAAATAAGCATAAATAACCGATATTTTATTGATTAGTAAAAATGAATTACAACGAAGGAGGGACACGACTCGACCTGGTCGGACACATGCCGTTGAGGCAAAATGAACACCAAAAACACTCCGACCTGGTCAGACACATGCCGTTGAGGCAAAATGAACACCAAAAACACTCCGTTTAACAGAGCTGGCTCACTTAATACACATGAATTAAATTTTTTCGTACTACCCTATATTGACGTCCCTTTCGTACCCCCAAAGTATTTTTTTTTTTTTTTTTTTGAAAAACCACATGAGTGCAAGTGAAAAAAAGTGAAAAATATGCTAAATTAAAGAGAGGCAAAGCATAACATTTTGAACTTTGAATTTTACCAACTCTACACTATTTTACTTATTTTATTTGTGATTTTATTGATTGACTATTTTATACTTCTGTTTAAAAATCTATTTCACTTTTTAAGATCACTGTTTAATCTTCCACTTGATAAAAAGGTGTATGATTTTATTATTATTATTATTATTATTATTATTGGAATGTTATAACTGCAGGCTCTAATACTATTTTTTCAAAGGGAAAAGCCCGAAGGTAAACCTAATTTTTTTACTTGAGAAAAAGATAACGTATTATCGATTAGTTTATTTTTTTTAAAAAAAAAATAAATTTAGCTAAAAGTATAAAAAGGTTTTGAGATTAATGATTGGCGCCAACGATCCCAACAAGTGGTATCAGAGCCAGTGGTATCGGTTTAATTCTCACACAGTGCAAATGTTTATAAGTTAAAAATAGGTCTAATTTTCTATCCCGTAATAATAAATTCAGGAGACTAATAAGTTGAGTGGAACTGTGGTTCACAATGGATCTAACGACAAGTGCTCCAACAATAGATTTAACGTCTAGATAAATTGAATCCGGTCGAGATTCGTGAGCACTGTGTCTTACGATTTAAGTGAATTTATTGTATACTAGTGTAGTTACCCGCGCTATGCGGCGGGTAAATATTATCAAAATATTTTTTTTTATATTTTTTTTCTCATAATATAAATAAAAATAAAAAATTATATAGAAAAATTTTAAATACTTTATTTTAAAATTCCCGTACAACCTATCAGAATAAAAAAAAAAAAAAAATAATCATTTTCAACCCTAACATAAGAATCTATCAGCAACAATTAGAGTAGAATATTTATTCACCCAGGATTAAAATTTAAGACATATATAGAAATGTAATAAAGTTTAGAGAGAGAATGAGAGAGAGCTCACGTTCAATGAGCTACGGTGACGGCGACAACGGTGGCGGAGGAGGAGAAGGAGGAATAGGCGGAGAAGTGGAGGATTCTTTTCGGCGATGGCGGTCGCGGTGGCAGTGGCGGCGATAGGTAGGAGTTGATCATGAGCGATGCCCCCCGTGCGGCTAAAGAAGGCGAGGATATCGGGTCTAGATTTTCGGTGAGGTCGGGGGTGGAAGATTTTCAAAAACGGAGAGTTGGATTGGACGAAGGTGGCCATGAAGTGGACGATGGAGATTTTGATTTTGGAGGAGGAGGAGGAAGAGGAGGGCAAGAAGATTTGAAGGTTCTCCACGACGGAAAGGAGGCTTAAAGAAAGAGGGAGAAAAGAAGAATAATAATTAAAAGAACTCAAAAAAGAGGAGATATAATTAATTCAGTAGAGAGTGAGAAGAGTTGAAGGTTGGGAATGGAAAAAATTTATAATTAATTCATTGAGAGTTAGGAATAAGAAGAGTTGGGGATTAGAAATGTGAAGAGTCTATCATTAATTCATTGAGAATTGAAAAAGAGAAGAGTGAAAGAAAATTTTGACACGTGGTAAAACATAGAGAAAATCATATAGAGATATAGATTTTTAATAGTTGGAGCTCAAACCTAACTAGTTCCTCGGCATGTGGATTCAATGTAACTAGAAAAGTACATGCAACAAATTAAATAGAAAGCATAAGCATATATATATATATATATATATATATATATATATATATATATATATATATATATATATATATATATTAGGAATGGAATTATGGAAGTGCTCAATCAATATACCTTTTGCCTTTTTGACTTTGTTGACTAGAAATCTCATTCACTAATTAACTACGTGCTTCTGCAGGTTCTTAATTATATTATGTCCATGTGTTTGTCGCTCTCTACCTTAATTTTATGTCTCAATCTTTGTCGGTTCATTCTCAAATTCAAGCACTTGGGCTTAATATATGAAACAATAAATTTGTTAATAATAGTGAAGAGATTGGAAATTAAGAAAACGAAAATAAAATTAATTGTTATTAAAATACACTTCATGTTTATTTTGAGACAATTTACATTGACATAGTTTTTTTTTTTTTTTTTTTTTTTTTTTTTTTTTTTTTTTTGCGTACGAGAGAAAATAGTTTGAATTTCAGCTAAGATAGAAATGAATATACACATGCAGTAAATATTGATATTAGCTAATAGATTGATTGGTTGAGTTTTGATTACATATAATTTGCTTACTTAATATTGTTGTCATGTGGTGTGTCCATATTGACCGGTTCTAATTTGAGTCAATCTATATGAGATGTGAATTATGATTTATTCTTTTGTGTTAAGGATAAGATCGAGATTTATCTTTATAGGTTAAGGATAAGAATAGGATTAAAGATAAGGATATGTTTCTTTTTAGCATATATCCTAACCGATATTATCTTATCTCTACGTGAGAAAGAGAATATCCTAAGGGGTCCTAATAATATATAAATAGAACCCCTTCCCTTATACGGTGATATACAACATACGATACACAAGAAGAAAATAGAGATTTCTTCTTCCTCATTCTTTCTCTACGTTCTCTCTGGGTTTTCACTACGTTTCCGGAGTTTTGGAGTGTGGACATAGAAGAGAGGACTCTGATAGCAAGAATTATAATTTGCTTACTTAATATAATAACATTTAATAAATCTGATCTGTCTCATGATCAGTTGCTCTATTAATATCTCCTCCTAATTTTTCCAAGTTGGAAGCTTTAATTTGGAAGAATTAACTCAATGCAAAATGCATTGATTTTATGATGATTACTCTCTAGATAGCAATGATTTAAAATATAAGTGGCAGTTCAACCGGTGAAAAATCACTTTGAATTGCTCGCAAATTAGTCATATGAAAGTAGAACTTGAAAAAGTTATGCATACTTAATTTGGTTTAAAAATTAGTATTTTATAATTAACTATGATTCTAGAATAATAATAATAATATATGCATAGTTTCTATATAATAAAATTAAAAATAATAACTAAATATTCACTCTTTCGACTATTATCCACGAAACTCAATAAGTTATCCCGATGTAAATATTAGGATAAATTACACACTATGAAGTGCATGATATTTTGACCCTCGATATTTTAATTCGTTATAATTTTTAGTTCAAATTTTATAAATTATTTTAATTAAATATCACAACCTAGTTTATTTAGCTAAATATTAATCAGTCACTAATATAGAATGATGTAGCATCTTAATTATTATCGTATCATCAATCACAATATTGCTACATCAATTTTATATTATAATTAAATTTTGTGATTTGATTGCAATAATTAAAAAGTTTAACTAATAAATTATAATAACTTGAAGTTTAAAAACCGAACTGTAACAGGCTTGATAATTTGAGGACTAAAAGTGTAATTTATTCTAAATATTACTACGTTTGTAAACAAACTATAAGCACGACAGGTCACAAATTAATCATTCAATTTAATGGTTAATTCGCTTTTAATTTCTTTTTTTTCTTTGACCTGGTCGATCACACCTACACTACAAAAAAAAAAAAATATTTAAGAATATTTTTTTTATACTTAATGATACTTAAAAATATTTTAATATAATCTAACGACGTATTTAAAAGTGTCGGTTAAAACATCAGCAAATAAAAAGTCGTCATGTATATATCGACGCTTTCGTCAAGTGTCGGTAAAATATTTTCTGATCAAATTTTTTTAAAATTGACGCTTTAAAACCTCAAAAAAATAAAAAAAATAATAAAATTTATTATTTAATAAATTAATTTAATATAGTCTAGCGAAATATTTAAAAGTGTTGATTAAAATATCAGCAAATAAAAAATCGCCACATATATACCGACGCTTATGCCAAGTGTAGATAAAATATCTTCTGAAATTTTAAAACGTCGAGAATTTTTAAAATTCTGACACTTTAAAGTATCAAAAAATTAAAAATAATAATAAATTTTATTATTTAATAAATAAATTAATTTAATATAATAAAAGATTTATATAATGATGCCGATATTTACTTATATTATAAAGATATTTGAAAACACTTATTTGATATCTAAAAAGTATACTTATATTGAAATTTTGTTTGTATTGCTGGTATATGTTGACTTCTCCTCCCAAATAATTGTGGCCACGCGCATAAGAATGGCTTTAGTATATTATTGTGAAATTTGTTTCTTAGCGGTGCATTAACCGTGCATGGCAAGTAACATAAATTATAATGGTGTATTAATTTATTATGGTCAAATTTATTACTTTACAGCTGTACAGAGAAAAAAAAAAAATAATAATAATAATAATTATAAAAACGCACTACACTAAATTTAAATTATAAGAACACATTTTTATGACGTACAAATATTCTATTTATATTTCATCTATATTCAAAATTATATTATAGAGATATATTTTTTAGACACATTATAATAATATGTCGTTATACATTCTAACGACGGCACATATAGCGACACTAATTATAAATATCGATATTTTTTTACTAACGATATTTTTTTTTTCAAATTTTAAAAATATTTAAAAATATCACTATAATATAATTTTTTTTTTATATTAAGAAAATTATCAGATCCACTGAAATTTTCGCATGATTTTATATTATCATTAAAAGTTTCAAAGTTATGATCATTGAAACAAGTAATTTATTTCAATGGACCAGTCAGCTTGCGAGGTTTTCTAAACTGCCACCTGTACAGGACAACCACACGACAAAAAGAAAAACATTCCCAAACTCCTTCTTTTGCCGTGATCTCCCACTAACTCAAGCTTTTACAGAAAGTTTCCGCAATACTACCTGTGCCAAGATCTCATTAGCCACTAACTCAAGCTTTTACAGAAAGTTTCCGCACCTTCTTAGACTAAATGAATTATAGTATAAAAAAATTTCCAACCTGTAGCTATCTAAATTTAGGTATTTTTTTTTTCTTTACTTTAGCTTATCTTCCAATCTGAGATTAAATGAATCTGGGACTATATAATTTTCATTTATTTCTTGTTTTTTTTTTTTTATTATTTTCAATCTAAAACTAATTTTCATTTATTTCTTACTTTATTTTGAGTTTGAGGCTATGCGAAGACTATATTTTTCATTGTTATCTAAACTTGAATATCTTATTATACTTGAATAGAATGTAATTACAAGTGCAATCAACAATTTTATTATTACTTACTCTTATATGGTGTACTCAAAGTAATTTTATTTTTAAATCTTTGGTAAATTTAAATGTTGAATTACATTATAAATTTGTTTACTAATTATTATTTACTAAAATATACTATAAAATATAAAATATTATTTTGTTTAGGTAAAATATAATTTATTATTATAATTAAATTGCTTCAAATTTACTATAATATTTAAATCACAGCATAGAATTAAAAAAAACTTAAAAAATTGCTTCAAATTTGTTTACTAATTTTAAACATTTTTAATTTAAATTACAGCATAGAATTATTGCATGGCTGAACATGCAAAAGCAAAATCACTGCTAATAATAATTTGTTGACCTAACTATATATCAACTTAAAATACTTAAGACCTATATATTATTAATATTTTTATTTTTATTTACAAATCCTTTTTTTAAAACTATTGGAACGTTACAAGTTGTGACGCTCCATTTCTAAGAGAGCCATTCATTTTAAAACTACTCTAACTCTAAGACGTTTAATTTAATCTTTTTAATCTCTTAGATTTAACCACCGCCCAAAATAGTATAACCGGATATAAATGTTTAACCCTATTATATTATTTATATAGAATTATTTCAAATCCTAAAAGCATCACACAAACTCTTCTCGTTTAGTCCAACTGATATGAAACTAAAGGAGCATTATAGTGTGGCATTACAAACTCTCTTAGTTTAGAAAAAAAAGTGGTTTCCCATGTTGGAAGCGGTAAAAATCTCTGATACCAATAGTTGAAACCAACTGATATAAAAGATAAATTTAAACTTATAAAAAATATTGGGTTACTTATCAACATCCTCCCTCAACCCAATTTCTCGCATTCCGAGTAGTCTTCGCAGCTTCACGAAAATTTTCGATGTTAACGATTTTGTAAAAATATCGACGACTTGATTCTCGCTTCTGCAAAAGTGTAGCTCGCTCTCATTCTTCTTCACAAGTTCTCGAATATAATGATAACGGATTTTGATATGCTTACACCTTCCGTAAAAAACTAGATTTTTTGCAATTGCTATAGCTGTGCTATTATCACAAAATATTCTTGTAGGTGTCTTTTGATATTCACCAAATTCTTCTAGAATTCGTCGTGTAGCACTTGCTGATGCCGCCACGTATTCGGCTTCTGCTGTCGAGAGAGCTACAATGTCCTATTTTTTTGATGACCATGTAAATGCACTGCTTCCAAGAAAAAATACGTTACCCGACGTGCTTTTCCGTTCTTCTACGTCGTCGGCCCAATTGCTATCGGTGAATCCGATGAGTTCGGATTTGTCATCGTAAGCGTAGAAAATACCACAACTGTTGGAAGCGTAAAAAATCTCTGATACGAATTGTTGAAAGATGTATTCACGCTGATACCGATTATATAATCTAGAATCATTAATTCTAAAATACAACAATATGGAGAACAGACATTGGAGAAAAACTAATACTTTATCAATAAGAAATATGCAATTACACCCTTAACGATATTCTTGACCCTATATGCGGCCATGTCTACTGTGGTCATTCTTCATCTAATTACCATGTCTAGATATATATAGCTATCAAATCATAACAGATCGCAAATCTAATTTTTATTTTGAATAATTATAAATAAACTTTTAAATATAATTCGGATAAATTCTATCTGTAACTAACTTTTAAGGTTAAGTTTGGATTATTATTTCCAACATCCCACATAGTATTTAACTCTCACACATTTATCTCTGATACTAAATATAACAGGCCGACTCGCTAAATAACAATAATAATTTATTAAATTCAAACTATCGGCTAAAAATATTTAAATCCATTTATTAATATTAGGATCTCAAATCCTTATACTTCCATTCATAAATATTTTTTCCTTTGATGTAAGACTGTTAAAGTGTTACAAACCTTGCCATAACCCCCAATTAGTTTAACAATCCAAACTCTATTTGCTAGAGAGTCCGGCTGGAATACTATCGATAGCACCAAGTAATTTGTGTTATCAAGTTTCTAGTCATTGGATGAAAAGATGTGCGGTTGGAATTATAGTGGTTACCTAAAATTTTTACTATTCAACCAACAACCTAATAAATCTTAGGGGACCACTGCCATCATAACCGCACATTTTTTAATCCAATGGCTAAAAAATTTGTAGCACCAATGGCTTGGTGCTATCGATAATATTCCAGCCTAGTTATATATATATATATATATATATATATATATATATATATATATATATATATATATATATATATATATATATATATATATATATATATATATATATGAGTTTGTCTACTATACTATCGACAGTACCAAACATTTGGTGCTATCAAGTTTTCTATTTTTAATTAGATCAACCCCTTTGATGATTATTTTCATCCGTTAGATATTACTATTTTCCCAACCACCTATTAAACCTAAGAGACATACTATCATCTCAACCACACATCTTTTAATTCAACGGTTAAAAACTTAATAGCATTAATGACTTTGTGCTATTAATTCCAGCCTATCTCTCTCTCTCTCTCTCTCTCTCTCTCTCTCTCTCTCTCTCTCTCTCTCTCTCTATATATATATATATATATATATATATATATATATATATATATATGCCGACAAATAATAATATAAAATATTTATTTTTTTAGCAACAAATATTTTAAATTATTTATTATATATTTTTATCGAATTTTTTGAATTTTATTAAATAAAATACGTACTATTTTTTTTTTTTTGATTAAACAGGAATATACCCTATTTGAAAAGTACAAGAGGGACAGAAAAATAGGACCCAGTTTAACACAAAATACAAGAAGTAGGCCCAACGCCCGAAAAGTCAAAAGAGTTCGAACCGCAAGTGTTAAGCGAATGAACACCCAAAGAAAACAAGCAAGATAACAACCCAAGCCAGAAAAGCAGTCCAAGGCGCCTGAAGAGGGATTCGAGCACTAATTTAAAGAAAACAAAATTTTGAGTTATTTGGTTCAATTTCTCTTGCTTGAGAGGGCAAGGGCAGGAAATACTTTTTCTCACTCCATTTTTGCGCGAATCGCAAACTAAAGCCCTACAACTAGCTATCTTACAGCAGACAACTAAAGCAAGCCTACTTACTCAAGTAATCTCATGTAAATGCCTCTTAGTTAAAATCAAAATAGATCAATCAAACTACGTATTAAACATGTAGTTGAGTAATTCGAATCCGGACGCGTGTAAAGTCTTTCATTAGAAGAAGGAAGTGAAGTTGTAGAAAGAGTAGAGCGGAATAGTGAATTAAGATAAAGTTGAAATGGCGCCTTTTTAAAACGAAAAAAATCAAGATGAAAGCAAGGCAGGTAAGGTTATTTACAACTGATTCAGAAAAGTCCGAAAATTAAAGCATCTATCAAGATATTTCTCTTTCTAGCTTTCCTCCTCAAGTGCCATACTTTCTCCTCAAGTGCCATACTTTCTCATATGTCATTATAGCACACGAAAAGTATATATCGTCGATATTTTATTAACACCATAAGACACGCGGGATAATGGATACATTGGATACATTGTTCGTGCCTAATTTACATCTTACACAAAATTAATATTTTTAAAAAATTGATAGCACATTGCACTCTCTCTCTCTCTATCTATATATATATACACACTGGCTTGGTCAACATGACAATCTCCTCCTCTTCCTCTTCCTCCTCCTCCGCCTTATAGAAAGAGCCATTACTTATGTGTTATTGAAAAGTGTCGTTATATTATAGTTTTATTGTAGTTTTTTTTCTTTTCCTCTTGGTCTTCTTTACATTTTTTGGCCAATTTGTAAGATGAGCAAGAGGTTTATAGTACAGTTCCTCCTCCGAGCCGTAGTGATCTTTGCTTTCATGTTGCCTCTTCTGGGAGCGAGGCCTCTGGGTGGAGAAGGGCATTTCACCATGAAGGAAAAGTTGCAATTGCAAGTAGCATATGTGATGAAACCACAGACAAAGTTCCTTCCCTCACCAACGCATTCTGATTGCACTAACAATCCCAACATTCCTGCTGGTAAACTTTGTGTCATACCATGAGACACTAACTACTGCTTGCACCAGGCCTATGTTCGTGTCTCGTGCATCATCTCCAACTGCATGCATGATACTTTTAATCCGATCGTGCAAGAGAGTTGCATGCTGATGGATTTGTGATATATTTGTGTATGAAAACTTATATATAAGTAGATATATAAGTTTTTATATATATATATATATATATATATATATGTGTGTTGATGGATTTGTTAGATATTTGTGTATATATATATATTGTTCATATACAAATACCTCGAAAATCTTCATACACAAATATCTAACAAATCCATCAACACACACAAACACGCATATATATATATATATATATATATATATATATATATATATATATATATATATATATATATATATATATATATATATATATATATATATATATATATATATATTGTACTCATAAATTTTTATTTCTTGGATGAAGAAATGTACGGTTAGAATTATACTAGTTTATAAGATTTATACTATTTTCCCAACAACCTAGTAAACTTTAGGGGGACCACTATCATCCTAACCGCACATTCCTTCATTTAAGGGTGAAAAAATTATGAGTACAAAGAAATTTATACTCATAAGAGTATAGTAGCCCTACGCTATATATGTGTGTGCGCGCACGCGCTTGTGACATTGTGTGTTTATGGATTTGTGTGATATTATTTGTATATATATATATAAACACTTCTAGAAGTAAAAAAGTCAATAACTCTTTCATCCCATTTTTTATGGTGAGATATTGATAGCTCTCTCTCTCTCTCTCTCTCTCTCTCTCTCTCTATATATATATATATATAGAGAGAGAGAGAGAGAGAGAGAGCTAGGTTGGAATACTATTAATAGTACCAAGTTATTGGTGCTATTAAGTTTTTAACTCTTGGATTAAAAGATTTGTGGTTGAGATAATAGTGAGTCTCTTAGATTTAATAGGTGATTGGGAAAATAGTAAAATCTAACGGATGAAAATGATCAAAGGGGTTGATCTAAGGGTAGAAAACTTGATAGCACCAATAACTTGATACTATTAATAATATAGTAATCGAACTATATATATATATATATATATATTATATATATATATATATATATATGACATATACCATATCAATAAATTTTGGATACGATTTTGTATTGCGACACTTAAATTCTTACATACATATAAAAAAAAAATGGACGATGATCATACTTAAAAATTGTCATTATATTATATATATTTAGTGCATTCATGAAATACTAAATTATTAGTAAATTTTGGTTGCACGTTGGTCGTCACAATTTAAAGATATCAGAGTAGAAGTAACGCCAGCATCACACGAAGAAGCCAATTGTTAAAAAAGATGTCAAATATGAAAGCTTCCCACAAACATATACAGTGGTACACACACTTTACATGCATTGGCCAACTTCTCTTTTAATTTGAACCGTCGAATGTCTCTACGCTGACGTAGTATTTTCATTACTGATAAGTCACACATGAGCACATACATGCACCAATCTCATCTCTACGTGGAAAGATATTTTCAGTGTCCGTGTCATGCTCAAGTGGCAACGTAAATAATAAAAATACAAGAAACATTTTGCCTCCCATATATGCATTTTCTCACATAACTGAAGGCATATCTACAAGTGCTATAGTATGATGCACTGAACTTTTACAAAATGGTGAAATTTTAGTAAAAAATAACATTAAGAGCTAAACTTATAGTCCCAATTGAAACAAGAGGATTGAAATTTTTTTATATATATATTATTCATCTAAATTTATTTTTTATATAGAGAGAAAGAAAAAAAATTTATATACAAAAATAAAATTGTATTCTGTTATATAAATAAAAAAATGGTGACATACTATAACAATATATATATATATATATATATATATATATATATATATATATATGATAACAAACCATATAAAGAAAGTAATATATGTGGTCATATAAATATTACGATTCTAACAAAAAAAAATAATATATAGAGTAATAATATATATGGTAACACTTTTCTGCAAATTCAAGGTGGGTTAAACACCGAGAGTTTGGACAAAAAAAATTGACGTCGTTGTGTGGTATGAGACTTTGTAAAAAAATCAGCGAGCTGGAAGTGAGATGGTACAAATGGCAAGGCAAGTGTGCCATTAAGATAATGATGTCGAACGAAATGACAATCAATTTCAATATATTTAGTGCGTTCATGAAATACTGGATTATTAGCAAATCTTGATTGCACGTTGGTTGTCACAATTTAGAGGTGCCAGAGTAAAATAAGTAACGCCAACGTTACCAAGAAGACGACGAAACCAAACAATCTTAGAAGCCACGATAGACATAGCGTAATACTCAGCTTCGACACTAGATTTGGTGACAATATTCTCCTTTTTTTGCTCACCATGAAATAAGAGAATTACTAAAAAAGATATAATAACTCGTGGTAGATCGGCGATCAGTATGGTCCCCAGCCCAATCAGTGTCAGAAAAAACTCGATCAAAGTGCAAGTTTCGAGGTGGAAGAAAAGAAAAAACTTTGGTTAATAGTATCTCGAAGATAGCGGAGAATGCGAAGAACAGCAACAAAGTGAACAGAAGTTGGTTTTTGAACAAACTGGCTTACTATGCATTATAATTTTTTAATTCATTTGATTTAAACTAGCTAATGATTTTTACACTTCAAAAATTTGAATGCATCATTACAGAATTGATTAGCATATTTTACATAATTATTATGACTATAATTAATTCTATTAATGCAAGTAATAGATGTAAATTTTGTAGCGTGGAACCATCAAATCCTTTAAACCAAATAAATTAGCAGATTCCGTACCAAAATTAAAATGTGTAAAGTGTCAACAGTTGACTTAAAACATAGAGAAATATAAGAAAGGCCGACAAAATTAATTTCTGGATGCACTTTCGGACGCTCCAAACATACATCCGAAACTTCTGGGCTATTTCGCGGACTCTCCTTTGAGCATCTGAATAGGCTCCCGAAATATATATGCATATGAAACTTCTGGACTGTCTTGTAAGCTCTCCTTTGACCATTCGAAACTTTTGGACCCTTTTGCGGGTGCATGAAACCTGCATCCGAAACCTTTGGGCTCTCTTGCGAGTGCCCGAAACGTATTCCAGATGCTCAACCCGAGAGTTCTTGCAGTGTGTTGCATGCTGTGAACTTTAAGACGCCCGAAAGTTCTCGTGGACATCCGAAACTTGTCACGGGCTAAAAATGTTAAGAGATACAAATTCCTTTTATTTGAAGGGATACATGCAATTTGGGCTAAAGTAATTTTCATCTATTTTTTCTATAATTTTTGAAGAATTTTGGTATGAGAATTTTTTTAAGTTTTCATCACTTGAAAAAATCTCTTAGGGTTAGAAGAAAGGACGAGACAACTTCGTTCGAAAAAATAAAAAAATTTTGCCGACTATTCGGTGGGTTTCACCCAACCGAAATCGCTGAACTCCTTCTATATCATCTACCTCTCAAATGGTCTTAATTCCTTAATAAACATGGCATTAGAAATTCTTGTTGTTGATATGAAACATGACATTTTCATTATATGCTTGTTAGTTGCACATTTCATAATATGTGCATTATTTGGCATATGTTGAGGATAATTCTTATATATATGTTGGTTGTCCTCTATTCGAAATAGCATATTGATGTAATCAAGATACTGAACTTCATTGTGAGATTTGGATATCCACTACTTAGTTACTTCCTACTCTCTATATCATATTGCTTGAATTTAGATAAATAAACCTCTTACTAGACATGAACATCTATTGAGATTACTTGTTAACATAAGCCCTAAATGACATGTTGAGACATAATAATACAGTTTAAAACTCTTATGCGACCACGGGTCAAGTACTTGAAATTTATGGCCTTCAAGCATGTTGCATGAGACGAAAACTTGGAAGAGCGAAATTGATCGCTTGACTAGCATATTGCTTGTGAGGGTCACTCCCTACAAGCCAAGACACTCCAGAGGTTAGTCATTGCGAGCATTCTCACCTTTACTTTTTGAGTGCCAATCGATCACACGAATTGTATCCAACTTCGAATCCACGAAGTCCAACCCAATCCACGGTCTTTACCAATGTAGCACGTACCGAATCCACGAACGCGCCTAACTCCGAATCTACGAAGTCGTAATCTTGAATCCACAAGGCCTTCACCGAATCCACGGTCTTCACGCGAATCCACGCGCCGATGTTCCTTCCGGAACTCGTTGATTGTTTATTGGTGATGATGATTTTAAATACTTAGGAAATCATAGATAGACAAAAAAAATAATGTCTAAGTATTCATCAATTTGATTCTTACAAAAGAATAAAGAGTTGAAAAACCCCAAAAATCAAATCGATAAATTTTTTTGATCAAGAGATTATCAAGATCATAAAAGAAGAAATCTAAGATAAACGTGTTTTTCTTTTCTTCTCTATATGTGGATTATCCTAAAATAAAATCTCTAGGGTTTATTTATAGGTTAGAAGCCTCAGAGATAAGATAAGAATCAAAAACTGACTAAAACAAAATTTTCTCGCATTACGGTTCGGACTGGATTCACGATGATCCGGACTGGAATGGGTCTGATCCGGACTGTTTCATGCAAAATATGAATTTCAATGTTCGGGGCCCGAACTGAAGCCTAGCTAATCCGGACTGAAAATTCGCATAAACGAACCTATGTTCGAGGTCCGGACCGAACATGTCTGGTCCGTATCCTTAACACTCAAAATATCCAGTTTTTTATTTTTAAGCCATAGAAAATATTCTAAACTCAAAATATCCAGTTTTTTATTTTTAAGCCATAGAAAATATTCTAAGTGCTTTAATCTAATAGAATGAATTCAAATTGTTAAAAATATTTAATTAAACGTACTTATCATTATGGATTCATTCTTCTTGAGATTGATGTCTTTAATCTTCAAGTTTTCATCTTCAATCTTCAAGACTCCAACTAACTTCACGAAATTCGCCAACACATATCCGTAACAAGGGATCCACTCGACCAGGTTCTCCTCTGGTAACTCTCACGACCGCTTGACGGGTGACAGCCGAAGAGGGTTTACGGAGGTAGAGATGGATCGCCGGTTTCGACTTAGAATAGCCGAACCGGGTAGAGAGATAAATATGTATGGCTAAGGAGCCGATTATAACTTTGAAGCGCAAGAAAAGCAAATAAAGATACGGTTGATGAGCCGGTTTACACTCTAAATGCACAAATAAAGACACGACCGAATGGCCGATTTACACTTTATATTGATTTGAAGAAGGGGATACAAGGAAGAAGGTAGAGATAGAAAGATTACAAGTAAGCCTACTCCTAGGAAAGCAGTAAATGCAGGTATATATGAAAAGTTAAGTTAACCTACTCCTAGATAAATGAAGAAGCTGGGGTGGTACCGGGCTTACGAGGTTGTCGGACCCCTTTTCATTCGTTAGTTCACTTATTTATACAGTTTTCAAACCAAGGTGCATAACCGCGAATTCAGAAATCGACGTAATCAAAGGAGAATTACTGGGAATTCCTCAACCATTTTCTTTTGAATCAATTATCCTTATTAGGATTGTGGCCATTTCCTGTCTAAGTTCACCCCCTACTTGTCGTGCCGAAGCGTGATCTTCGGCGCTTCCCTATACTGGACGCCGCTTGTCGCTTCTGTTACGAGATTCGCGCCTGAATTTCGCCTTCATTCTTTTCAAGATCTTTCCTTCTGTAGCTTTGAGCAGCTGAGAATTGACCTTGACTTCGCCTCTTCTGTCGCTTGATTGGGGCAGTTTGATATCTATCTTTGGCCGACAGACGATCCTAAATGAGATGATAGTCTTTCTGTTGACCGCTTCTCTTGTCGGCTGACTCTCCTACCAGCAGGTACCTTCAGCTGATAGCGTTCGTCGCGTCTCTTGCCTTTGCGTGACTGAGATCGGTCCGGATCGAGATGCGGACCCTTCTTCGGCTGAGGTCTTCATCCGGTAGCGTGCGCCTTGTACTATACTGCTACGCACCTAAGACCGGTCTAAAACAATGCATGGGTCTTTCCTTCTTTGGCTTGATCAATCGAAAGTTGATTTCGACTCCGCCTATCTCGTCGACAGATCGGGGCAGTCAAATGTCTGATGGCAGCCGAAGTTAGTCCTGGACGAGGCATTGGTCCTCTTCGTCAGTTGCTTCTCCTATCGGCTGATACTCTTAGCTGATAGCCTATGTCGCGTACCGCATTCTTGTGCGACGACATGGATCGCGCGCTGTTCTGTTCCGTGACCGAGACCAATCTCGATTGAAGCACGAGTCTCTCTTTGCGGACTCAACCCCCGTCGACTGATATCTTTTGCTGATGATAAACGCCACGTGTTACTCTCTTAAGTGGCGAAAATTCTGGTCTAAACAAATAGAAGCATTACTCTATAAAATAATAGCAAGGACTAGACTAAAATGGAATGGTTTTAGAAGTTTAAAACGTCAAATGTCTAAATTAATAGAGAATCAAAGTAATTAAAACTTGGTGCAATTCACCTCCCCTCAGGCAATTGTACATATCTTCTATGTATGCAGGGCAGCATGATGAGTTCTGTATACGTTGCATTTCAAACATGGACTGTGAAGAGAAAGGGGCCAGTGATGGTCTCCATGTTTAGTCCCACTCAAACTGTGGGTACAGCAGTCCTCTCAGCAATTGTCTTGGGGCAAGTCATCCAACCAGGAAGGTATGATTGTAAATCACATCTAACAACAAGGTCAATAAAATTTTATTTTCCTGATGGTTTTATACGTTTTGATTGGATGAGAATAATAAAGTAATAGTGTTGTCCACTATGGGAAGAGCTTATTTTCTCTTCAGTTTTCGAGTCTCATTCCAAACTGAAAAGTGGTTAACTTTTTTTCTCTCTTTTCTGTCTCTAACCAAATAAAGAGACCTACAAGTCAAAATGGAAAATATTAATCATAATACTTCTTATCAATATCGACTAACTTTATGTTTTACTCCAAACAGCCATATTGACTATTTTGGTATGTTCTGCTACAGCATAGCAGGAATACTAGTTTTATTTTTCAGCTTTCATAGTTCTGTGGGCCTTCTTCCTATCGCAGAAGAAGCTTCAACAGTATCAACATCGCCAACTGAGAACATTGAAAAACCGCTTCTGACGGTAGTTTTCATCTCATAGTTACTCATTTCACTTGCTGTTAAGAAATATCATGTAAGTGGGTTTTCTTTTTTAAGTAATGATCAATTGACTTGCAATTTTGATTTTTGGAATTCCCTTTGCGGAAGCTTTTGTATTGTAACAGTCAATTAGTGAATGCAATGAAATAAGAGAGCCCCCATGCAAACTGCAGAGAATTGCAAGAGCAAGAAATGTACAATGTAGATATCTAAGAGCAGTTCTACACCAGTCTTAAGGGGCAAAGTGCTGAGAGAAATACTAGTATGATGAACTTTAATGCACAAGAAGCAACATTTTAGATCAAACAAACCAAGTTGCTTCATCATCCAACTTATCCTGTTGCTAGAGTATTATGCCATCTAAAGGAGTGGAAGGAAAGCAGAAGGAAAGCAGAAAAATGTTCACTATCACAAGATATACACACACACACACACACGAAGAAAGCAAAAATAACAAAAAATCTAGCTGTTTCATAGAAGTACAGCAGATGCTATTCATTTGGAGAGCACTCGAATAAAAGTTTCTTATAGACATAATACAACTAGGAGCAAAAAAATGTTACTGGAAAGCAGGGATTTTTTTTTGTGTACAATTTAACAGCTGGGATAGTTTGCCTCTCTCATATGTAAGAATAGGCATCAAAACTTGAGGATATTATTCAGATACTCAACAAGAGACACCAATTTGATTAAACCATCTAGATGTTATGCATTACAGGATACAAGCCTTCTCGTGTACAAAATATGTGCCTACATAATTTTGAAACTGCCTACAAAGGAAATATTCATAAATCCAATAACTGTTGAAATCACCTATTCATAGTTCATCATAGACATGCGGAATTTCCGCATGAGGAAGTGCATTATCCCGGGTTCCAGCTGCCAATCTCTGGACATCTTGAATGACCTGTTCATTTGCTATTGAACCTGATCTAATAGCAGCCACAACTTTCCTTTGTAACGTCAACAAGCCGACCCTTTTCGAGACAACATACAACGCCGCTGACAAGAATATGATAAACCCAATTACCAGAATGACCCTGTTATATTGAAATAACAGTTAATACATGTTGATTGCAAATGGGACCCATAAACTGAGCTTTGATTAAAATATCTTCTCACTGTAATAAATTGTCACCTGCTTGCATAAACTAGCCTTATTAAAAATTGAAAGATGATGACCTGTCAATAACATCCTGACGCTGCATTGTGGAGAGCAAGCGGCGGGTACGCATCAGCAAAGAACGATGCCCTTTGTACTCGCTCTCAGCCTTCCTTAAGACACTTGTCGATTCCTCTGATAAATTTAAAGATATGCAAGATAAAAAGTGCAGCAGTTGACTGTGGTTCAATACTTGTAAACTATAAAACTGAACATTATCGCCAACTTACAAATGCATAAGAAATGAGCTGTCTTAATATAAATTGCAAAAGAAGATCTTAACAGGAGAGTTAAACATCACAAAGCTCAAGCCTAGGAAGTTTGAAAGTTTAAATTATGCCCTAGCAATGACATATTATAAAGTCATGGAACTGTTTCTATCAAGGAATGACTTCTTTCATACTTTTCTTCTTGATAGTCTATTTTGATGTGATGCTTCCCATCATAAACTTTGAAATACAGCAAATAGTTTGTTTCTAATTTTCCATGTTTTTATTCAATTAATACATACCAAATTACAAACAAGTAGCTCCTCTACCGTGCTAGGTCTCACAAAGTTAAATTTATCAACAGCTTGGATCTGTAATTACGAGATATGCAATAGTTCTACAAAGATAGAAGAACCGAAAATTCTAAGTTGAATAAAATATACTTGTAGGTGCGAGACACAATCATCATCAATTGCATGGAGCATTACCAACAGATACTAATCAATTTGCATAATATTGTAAATTGTAATCAAATAGTACTCGCCACTAGGCACCAGACATTCTATTAGGAATCCTGAATAGCAAATTTGAGAAATTATTAAGTCATTTGGCAAAGGATGTTTGCTGAACTTCTCCAGGAAAACCTCATACATGATTGAAAGATATAGTAGTGGTGCTTCCAATGCGTTTTTCAGACCTACAAAAAACTTCCTCTCATTTTCTTCCAAGAAAACAGCACTTATCTGCTTCCGGATTTCGTAGTCAACATATCAGACTATAAGATCTCCTTTATCCAAACTATGAGAAACCACGTCAAACTAATATTACTTTCATGGAAGCATGTGATTAGCAAGTAAATCTACTAAGCCAAAGGAGTCATACCAAAGGTTGACAATGTGCTAGCACTTCTTTCCACCTCCTGCAAAAACATTTGAGATTAATACTAGCCTCAAGAAAGATTATAAAATTTCAAGGAGAGCTTGCAGAGCATATTTTACCTGAACCATCAGCTGACGAGTCCGGCGGAGGCTCTCAGTGATACTTTCTGCAGCAGAAGTCATCCCAGCCTTTGTCCTAACAATCATCAATTAAATGCTAATCACAACCTGTCACATGGCAACAATTAGCCGAAGAGAGCATTTTCTACCAAAACTAGCTAATATCGAACCAAGAATCTAATGATTTTTTGAGCAAATAAATCCTGAAAATCACCCTAAATGAAGCCCATGATGGAGATCATCAGGACTACCGAGCATTAAGAACCTCCTAACTTTGAAGGCTGACTTTGAATTTCCTCAATGAACCATTAAAATCATTTTATAGCTGACAGTCAGCATTAGAGCTGTTGCTATTGTTGAATATTTTTAGCATTCCGAGAATGGTTATTCACAATCGACATAAGCAAACCAACAGCCACGAGCAACGCGAATCATTCTGGTAGCAGAAACTATGACAAGCAAAAGGTTTTGTAAATTTTAAAGAGCAAGTAAATGACTGCTTTCACATGAATATCTAAATGTTGCAATTTTAAATAGAAAATTTCACTTGACAACTCAGCGTACTGTAAATTACGTCTGCGGATGGTAGACTCTTCCCCACCTCCTAAAAGAAGCTCTCTCTGTGAAAAAGGAGTTTGATACCAATAGTCAGAATGATCTAGATACATCAATAAAAGAATGAAATAAACAATTTCATTGGACTACACAATTAAACCACACAAAACATATCCCAGCATAAATTCAACAATAGTGAGCAAAATTGAGTAACCCAGACATACGATTAAGATGCACATGGACAAAATTATACTCCGAAATGTAGTAGTGGACATAAAATGACATCATGCATCTCAATACGCGGCGTCTTATGATTTCCAGGGTTAAGAAAAGAGAAACTCACCTCTTCTTGAGCAGCTTTCCTGATGTTCTGTTTCGCCTGCAGATTGGCATTCCTCAAGCTCATATGCAGCCTATAAACATCAACATAGGCAAAATGTGAGAGATAAATCCGTGAAAAAAAAAGTGAAAAAAATAGAAATGTTGGACCGGATTAAACAAACTTCGGCCAGATTATACTTACTATAACCTGAACTTGACAAAATTAAAAGAAAAACTATATGAACTCTCAATCTGTTTCAATCAGCCAATCGTCCCCCAAATTTATCTTACGATTCAGGAAGAAATTATAACAGCAAAATCAGTGTCACGGACCATAATTAGCCCCAAAATCTCCACAAAAAAAAAAATTAGGGTCATTTTTTATAAAAGAAAAAATTCAAATTTCCAAAGATCAAGAGTGTAAACGAACAAAAATTCAGATCTTAAAAAAAAAAAATAATAATAAGGAAAATAAGAAAAAATAACTTGCAAGAGGAGCAAACATACTTGTTGTACTGTTCCTTCCAGGACTCTAGAGTGGATTGGCCACGCTGCACCTCGTCTGGTGTGGGCAACTGCTGGGCGAGGAGATCGAGCTTGCACTGCATCGATCTGAGCGAGGCGAGCCCGTCCTGCGCCGAGGCATTCAACCGCGGGAGCGAGTTCGCCTCCTCCGTCCCCCTCCCGGATCTCCCGCAACCCTCGATCGCCTCAATCCGCTCTCGAATTTGCGCCGCTGTTTCGCCCCATCCCCTCTTCAGGCCCTCCACAGCTAACGCGACCTCGTCCATGGCGATCTCTCCGGAGAGAAGACGACGACGATGATAGTGCGGAATCGCAGGAAGAGAGGAAGAGAAAAGAGGGCGACGTGGAAACGAAGCTGCATAAATACGGGCCTTTTTAATTGAACTATGTTGAATTATCGGAGCCCAAATTAGACCTGTTTTGGGCCTCCGGTCCAGTAAGCCATTATGGCCCACATTACTGCTGCTCTCTTCTTTAAAGTAGCAGCTCTTTTTTTTTTCTTTTTCTTTTTTTTTTTCAAATTGATTACGCTAGCTATTTCTCCACATAGAAAGATAATATTTTTCAAATCATTTTCTATAATGAGAGGAAGGTTAGGACAAGTGGGAAGATGGGAGACAGCAGAGGGAGGAGATCTGGGAGTTGAGTAGGAAGCCGAATAACAGATCGGGTTGTCGGTCGCTCCTCATCCAACAGAGAAGAAGGGGGGGTTCCCAGCTGGGCCAGCACTTGTGTAGGGGGCCGATGCAGGTCGGCCCAATAAGTGATTGAGGGCCCAACTAGTCCAATAGGTAGTTAATTAATTTCACCCTTTTACAATTCTAGTAATTGCATAGTAGTACACATGCAGTAGAGATCATAGTTAGTTAATTCGCGAATTATTCGCGAATTATTGACGAATTAAACGTGCCGTTTCCGACTTTTTCCAAAAATTCAGAATAATTCTTGAATTTTTGAATCAAAAAGTATTATTCGCGAATTATTCACGAATTACGAATTTTTGGGTGAAAAATTCGTTCTTTTTCAAGCATAGTTAGTTAAGTCGCGAATTATTCGCGAATTATTCACGAATTATTCGCGAATTATTGAGAATCCGAATTAAAATTATTTGTCAGGAATAATTTAAAATTATATATTTTTTTTTGTTCTAAATGAATATTTTATTTATTTCTAAAATAAATTGATTAAATTATTTTAAAAAATTATAATTGCTTATACTAATAGTATAAATTTTTTAATTTTTTTTAATTTAATAGCCGAATTTTTGATCCCGAATTTTTAATTAGTGAACGTATTATTTCCGTATAAATCACGTATCCGAATAATCGACGAATCCGTTTTTTAGCCGAATTTTTCATCGAATTTTAAAATTATGATACGAAGTTTATCCGTATTATATCCGTACCGAATTTAAAAATGTTTATATCTAAAACCTAAAACCTAAACCATAGATTAGATACTTCTTTATACTACTACTGCTTTTTTTTACTGTTGTAATTTAATTACTTATTTTACTATAAAAATTTTCCGCATCGCCCGTGTTCTAAACTAGTGTATATTTATTTACCTAGTTAATTAGCAACTACAGAAAAAAAAAAAAAAAAAAAAAAAAAAAAAAAAAAAAAAAAAAAAAAGAATACTATGGCCCAAAGAATTTAATAGGCTAGAATTTTTAGGGTTTGGGGATCGAACGGTCCCCGTACTACTTACAATCTGGGAGGCGTGACAAAGGCACGGATGGCGACGGGGCGGGGCTGGCGTCAGATGGAGCCTCCCCTCGGCAGTGGTGGCGGCGGCGTAGAGGTCGCAACGGTGGAAGCGTAGGCGGCGGAGATCGGCATCGCAATCGAAGGGGAAGGGGATCGCGAAGGTCGACGAACGATCCCTCCCAATGCGGCGATCGCGTGCCGTGATCGAGAGGATCGCGTGCGAGATCGGAAACCCTTTTGGGTCGAAGGAGTTGGAGGAGACGGAGTGGGAGAGAGTGTAACGGGGTGGCGTGGTGTGTGGTAGAGGGTTTGGGTAGTAATTGAGTCTATGCGTGGGAGTAGGGGTGGCAAGCTCGCTGTTCGCGAGCCAGCTCGTATTCGATTCGAAATGAGAATCGCTCGTTTAGTAAACGAGCCGAACACGAGCTGAATTTTTCAGCTCGTTTAATAAACGAGCCGAACACGAGCTGAGGTCAGCTCGTTCGTGTTCGGCTCGATAACAACTCGAATATATATATATATATATATATATATATATATATATATATATATATATATATATATATATAAATTTTACTATTTAAATTTAAAGCTATCAATTTTTTGTAAATTTTAATTATTAGATTAAAATTTTAATTTTTTAATTTTCTTTCAACTATACATCTAATAGTAGGAATGAAAATCAAACTTGTTGTTCGCGAGCCAGCTCGGTGTTCGGCTCGTTAATAAACGAGCCGAACACGAGCCGAATTTTTCAGCTCGATATTTAAACGAGCCAGCTCGTGTTTGGTTCGTTTATTAAACGAGTCGAACACGAGCCGACCTCAGCTCGCTCGTGTTCGGCTCGTTGACACCCCTACGTGGGAGTGGGAGAGGAAGAGTGAGATATAATTATGGCTATTATTTCGGGCCGGCCCACAAAGAGGGAGAATGAATATATAATTTGGACTAGTATTTTTGGCCGACCTAATTCAAAAAGTCCCTAAATAAATATCGCCTTTCAACTAATTTTGACTCAATCGACATATATGGCTCAATTTAATTTTGAATTTCGAATTGGTCTATTCTAAAGTAAATCTTTCAAAATCTTCTCTTACAAACATTTTTCTCTTCTCTCCCTTCATCATCGCTATCCTCTCTCTTAACCAAAATTCTCTTATATTTATTCTATTTTTTATTTTAATAATAAATCAAATATTTTTATATGATTTATTATTTTATTTTTCATTCTACTACAATTCAATTCTATTTCTCATTTTATTTCAATCATAAATCAATAATATCCTAATTATTATATATTATATTAAAGGCCATGTTATTTGGTCATTTAAAAGCCACGTAGCATTGACTACAATTGCCAATTTATTTTTTTTTATTATTATATTTTTTATATATAACATAGAAATTCAAAAAAATATAGATCAAATGGAAGAGGGTAGGATTTCAATTATTTTTATCATATAGATTTATTATTTTTTTTTTTTACACTAGTCCTGAGAAGTTTATTTATAAAAATAATAACGAGCACATAATACAACTAATTGCTACTACAAGTGACTCGCCTATTATGCGGGGGCTTCATTCTGGGATTGAAATTCACCCATATTATCTGTGATACACTTAGGACTTGAGAAAGTAGACTTCGGCTGGGGTAGGGCGGTGTTCGCAAGTCCCGCTACAGGGTAGCCAGGGCCGATAGACACTACAACAAAATTAGATTATAGGGACATATTTTTGTGGCACTTTTGTGTAAGTGTCCTATCTATATTCCATCTATATCCAAAATTAAATTATATAGATATTTTTTTGGGATACATTATAATAATGTGTCGCTATATACCGTAACGACTACACATATATCAACACTAATAATAAATGTCAGTATTTTTTCTAACAATACTTTTTATAAATTTTAGAAATACTTCAAAGTGCCGCTATAGCATAATTTTATTGTAGTGATCAGACATCGGGTGTTAAGACTGTCCATAAGATACGGTGCAAGTTAGGACCGTACTAGATCTATGTAGGTCCTCAAGAAATTGGGTAAGACATGATTCCTTCCACTTCACATAACATAGAGGCATAGTAATCTTATTCCAATCTTTTATATAGTTTTCGTATATCAGTTACATTTAATTCATGCTTCTTTTACTACATCTATTATTTTTAGCTTTCCTTACTATTGATGTCTCGGTTGACCTAGTGGTATAGTGCACCCCCTCTCGGTTGCGATACCCACATCAAACTGTATCTTATAGTTCTCACGCTCATTGTTTTGCGTCTTTCGTTCAAAGCCTTCAGCTGCGAGGGAGGTGCAGGATCATGGAAAGGGAGTTGTATAATAGCTAGAACTCAAGAAAAGGGAGTAGTATAATATCCATTTTGAGAGTGATATTTGGATGTAAATATCTAACTTGGATTTCATATTTTGTATAAAATTGTATAGAAGTTGTCCAAGCTAGTTAATTGTTGACACTTCATGTGCACAAGAATGTTCTTGTGCACACACACAGCGGGTCTCCGTGCGGGCCCGAGATCGACTTCCGTTGTATCCCAGGGCGTTACAAATTAAGTTGGTATCAGAACCGAGGAACCCATAAGATTCAGGTATATTTCCAATGTAACTTTAAAACTCGAGCAATTAAAAAGAAAACCCGAAACAGTTTGATGCATGAAGTAAATTATTTTTTATTTTCTTTTTAACTTCTCCTGCTGATAAGCACACAACACAAACACAAACACAAACACAACAGCAGGCTAGAAGTGGTCCTCAGCAGGGAACATACACTCCACTCAAAACACCTCTATGAGTCTCATACACAAATTAAAATAATAACCATTGATAAGCCACTTTTACCTATACAAGCTTATAGTATATAAATGTTTTTGAAATCAAAAGAACGGAATCCGTAGCGGCCGAGAAGAGATCACCGGATCATTATAGTGAAGATACATCAGAGGAAGTCTAAGCTGCGGCCCTTGAACGATGCGCGAGTCTTTCAATTTCCTTCATAATCAAATCTCTCTCTTCTTCAAATTGCTCATCTTCACCTACAAAAGCAAAATACAAAACCTTCAGAAGAACCAAAAATAGAGGAACTAGTGAGAGGAACAATCCAGAATCCACAGGAATAAATTACATCAAGAGTTTTTTGGACCAAAAAATACAGCAGCAAGCAAGAGGAAAATCCGGAGTCCGCAGGCGATAAATTGCATCAAGAATCGAAAGGCCCAACTTGACCAGTATAAGTTGATAGAATAGATTCTAGCCTGAGCTGTTCAAGCTCATGTTAGCATCCAAATCTCATAAATGCTCGTCCACTTTTCTCAAATTATTAAATGCGAGATAATCGAACTTGCCATTGAAGAAGCCCTTAGATTCTTGGCAAATCACACGCAAGCATCGTCTCGTGGTATACGTCCATGTGGGATTCCAGAGGAACCGTAGATTCAAGTGCTGATGAACATGCTGAGCTGTGCCGTGGTGCTGAATAACATGCTCGATACTCTATGGCTACCCCACAGGATTGCATGTCTCACTCAATAAACAAGTCTCGAGCAATACATCTCGCAGTAAAGGGGTAATCATAGCATGCGCCATGCATGTCATCTCTTCGGTTTTACTTTTCTTTTCCCTTCCTTCCACTCTCTCATTCTCGTGTCTTCTCTCATACTTCTTACAACAAAAAGCTTAAAACTAAGAAAGAGACCTACCATGCTCCCAAAGGGAGTGTTAAACCAACTACTTTAGGGGAAGAATTCCCAAATTAGACCTATAAAAGTTCGAAACATCGAGGATGGATCTACTAGAACCACTCTAGCTCTACTACCATTTAGACAAATGGGCGTGCATGCATACGTGTGGCAAAATAAATGAGGAACAAACTGGTGACTTGCGAGATTAGAAATTTTGGTTTGCTTTCCTTTAGGTCTTCAAAGAAATACGAAGTTATTAGCACTGATAGCTCGCATTTACAAGTGACGATTAACTTTTGATATACCGATGTGACAAAAGATACAACCTGAACATCTAACATAGACAAAAAAGTTTACCTTTGCTTGTGGGAAGATTATGTAGTAGCTTCAACAACTCTTCATGATTGTCTACCAAGACCTCGATAATTTCACGTGGCTTATTTGGATTGGCAACAAATACCTGTTTTCATGAAGGAAGGAAAAAGATTATTTCATGAATTGAATTTTCACTTAAAACAATATTGCACACATTTTCTGTTTTCCCACTTCATTTACTTCATGCAATGAACTTCTTATGCTACATTGATTTACATAAACTTACAATTTCATAGAACAACAACAGACAAATTTAATGGGTAGAAAGGATATTCATATCTATCACAACCGTCACTAACAAAGGTTTGTTTTCTAATTTCTATCCTCGTAAGGGACCTTTTTGTCATAGTATTGATTTAATGTTGTAGATTCCCAATAGATTTAATTAATTCAGTTATGTTTATCCACATCCATTTGGTCTGAGAAATTTAGCGCACGGTCATGCCGAAAAGTTTCAGAATTGCTTGAAATATAATATATTTCAACACGAACCCATTAATCACAACACGAACCCATAACATATAATATATTTATATTACTAATTATTTTATTATATCATAATCTGCGTGATTTTGGTTGCATCACTGTTCGTATACACTCGTATTAGTTGAGATTGCATTTTCTGCATATAGGAATGAATCAATAGATAGTTTCCCATGCGCAGAATATACATCGCACTCAAAGCAAGAGATGTAGTTACAGGTATACGCATATATGAGATGCACATTGCCAATTGGTAGCAAAGCCCAACATGCTCCTACAAGCACAATGTTTCCTAATTTTATGTTTTATTTTGCAATAGAAAATTTTATTTAGTTATTTGCACTCGACTGACACAATTGTTTAGTTTTTTTAAAGAAATTTCAAAAAAAAAAATAATAAAATTAAGGAAATATGTTTCTAAGAGATAACATTACCTTAAAAACATGGAAGGCACAAATCTGGATATTTTTGCTTGAATCCTGCATCAGCATAACATTGGTTATAGTAGGCAAAGCAAAGAAATTCCTTAAGAAGTATGAAAAATAGAACAAAATTTGATACAAATTTTTTGGATTTGGTAATCAGACATTAAAAGAGAACGAAACACAGTACATAATGGATAGCATATATATTGCTGTATATAATGAAAAACAAATCCGTCAAATATATTTTATGGTAAACTTCAAATTACCCCCTGTGGTTTAGCTCATTCTCATTTTTGCCACCCCGTGGTTAAACGAGTTTCACTTTGCCCCTCTGTGCTTTAATTTTTATTTCACCAAAAAACACTGTGAAATAGGGCGGTAAAATGAAAATTTTAAAAACCATCAGGTGGCAAAGTGAAAAATGCGCTAAACCATAGGGGGGTAAAGTGAAACTTTTTAAACCAAGAGATGGCAAAGTGAAAATGAGCTAAATCACAGGAGCGCAAAGTGAAACTTTTTGAACTACAGGGTGGCAAAGTGAAAATAAACTATACCACAGGAGCAAACCCTATATTTTATTATCAAGTTCAATCTACTTCAATCAGAAAGAAGATTCCTTAGCCAAATTGCGAGGCCGACATATGAGATTTCTGTTAATGCGGAGAAAGGTCAATGTCGAGAGGTTAAAGAACATCGGGAGCAAATTCATGTGCCTGCTGAGGAGATGTAAGTGCTTGTTCACTATGTACGCTCTAGTGTACGCGATACATTGATAGCCAACAAACTCACCTCGCATTGTGGTAATTAGATCTTCACTACAAGTACAGGTTGCCCGAGAGATATCAGATTATTGCTTTAGGACGTTGGTAGTAATGGGCTGAAAAGGGGTATTTGTACTAAATAAATAAACTAATCTACAAAACTTTTATCAAGGGACAATACAAGCGAGAAACAAAAACTGAGATTATTAGCTTAGCCAGCATAAAGGCGCATTAGACATACCCCAAGAGTACTTTCTACTCTTTTGTGTAGGTGATATGACGAGTACTAATAAAATAGAAGCATCCGCCAACTGAATCCAGTGTCTTCTCTGTGGGCACGATCTGATTGCGACGGTCACGATACCACTTTAGTTATCATCAGCATCCCACAGCGATAATCAAAGAAGCAAGAAACGGTGATGAAGACTTCTACGTTTCTTTCTACGTAAGTTCAGTGTGCTATTTTGTATGTTCTCTAGATTAGTCAGCTGACTCAAATAATGTATTCATAAACACCTCATTCTACTATTTTTGCCTGAGTTATGTGGATAACTACAACTATCCAGTAAAGTGGCAGACCGTCTAATTCAAGCTTTTCAGGCTTAAGAGAACGGTCAAGCCTTATTACAAGATGGCATAATTTGGAAAGAAAGCTTATCGTAACCTACGCTATGCGAATGACGGAATAATGAAAAAAGTCGGAATAGAGCTTCACAATATTTTTTTATTCTTTTCAATCACATGGTCAAAATAACAGAGAAGCTAACAAAAGGAACTGGGATAATTGCATGTTTGGTCCTCAAACTATGAGGGATGCAATACTTTTGTCCTCAAACTTTAATTTGTTGTAATTTCTGGCTTGAACTTTCAGAATAGTTGCAATCAAGTCCTATAACCTAATTTAGTTAACTAAATATTGATATATCGCTAATATAGAAGTGATGCAGTAGTGTTGTGATTGATGATGCGCCAATAATTAAGATGTCACATTACTTTTAAATCAACAATACATTAAAATTTAATCGGCTAAATTAGATTGTGAGACGTAATTGCAACAATTCCGAAAGTTCGAGGCAATGGCGGATCTAGAAATTTTTTCTAGTGGGGTCAAATATACAACGGAGAAAAAACATACAAGAAATAAAAGAAAAAAGTGAACCAGTCATTAATATTGCATTAAAAAAAAAGTACCATTTTTTTTACAATTGTCCTCGACGTGTCTTCATATTCTAAAATCGATGCAAGATAGCATCATTAGAAACACCGTCAAATACATCTTTTTCTATGTAGGTCACCAAAATTAGTGATAAATAAATTAATTCTTACCAACCACATGAAATAAATCATGTACCAATGGCCAACAAAAATACAAAAAATAAATCAATAATAATTATTCACAAACAAAAACACTAATCAAGTACAAGTAAATAAAAACTAATAATGTACTTATTGTATTTTTATATACCATAACAATATAAAACAACTACTATTCATTTCATAAATAAAAAGAATAAATTCACAATTAAAGAAAAGCAAATAAAGATCCATACACATACCTTATATTTTGCATCCCAATTAAAAATTGGAAGAAAAAAAATTTACTAGCACCTAAGTGGGATTGGATTTGGCCTTTAAAATATTAATCAATATATTAAATAGATTAAATATGATTGAGAAAGGGTAAAGAGAGAGATTTTGTGAGGTAAAAGAGGGAAGAAATTTTTTTCTTAAACAAATCTTTTTTAGGCAAAGGAAAAAAAAAAAAAAAAAAAAAAAAGAGTTAGCGGGTCCAATTTCAACGGAGCCTCTATGGTGTTACGGAATTTGAGTTGGCGTATTTCGTGAAAGTATTAAGTCTTGAAGATTGAAGATGAAAGAAGTTTGGATCATATACCTCAACCTCAAGATAGAAGAATTCAAAAGGATCAGGTATGTTTAACTAAAGAATTTTGATGATCCGAATACTTCTTGTAGTCAAGGTTCGAAGTGCCGTGGCACGGGGGCGTGCCGCTCGCCGCCTGGCACGGTACGGTACCGGCACGCCCCCGTGCCGACACGTGGCACGCTTGCGTGCCGATGGATACGCATGACCTCCCAGTGGCACGCTCTGGCACGGCTTTTTTTTGTTTTTTTTGTTCCCAATAAGCTCTTATAATATTGTTTTGAACTGTTTAGTCAAAAAATTATGAATATTGACATATATAGCTTACTACACTTACCAATTGACATACTGATAATTATTTTTAATATATAAAGTACAACTATATCTCATAGAGAATAGAAATAACAATATAATAAATAAATTTTAAATAGAAATAACTATATCTCATAAAGAATAGAAATAACTATATCTCATAGAGAATAAAAATTATGAATATTGACTATATATAGCTTACTACACTCACCAATTAACATACTTGTTAGTTGTGACTCAAAATCAGAATCGCTTCGATATTATGATTCAAGTTCGCCGACGGTTTCGCGGTGCGACTTCGAAATTTTGTGGATGTCTGTGGTGGAAGCGAAGGGCTCGGGCCGCTAGGCCCGAGCCCGAAGCCCACCACTGACATCGGACGGGGGGTACGGGGGGCGGAGCCCCCCGCGGTATGGATCCGATCCGCTAAGGAAAAACCCTAAATAATTACTATGCATATATAATTATAAAGAAAAAAACAGGAAACAATACAAAGAAAAACAAAAAAAAAAAACAAAAAAAAAAAAAAAAAAAAGGAAAATGGGGCCGTGCCGGCCGGCACGGGCCGGCACGGCCTGCGATACCACAGGGTATCGCTCTGTCTTGAGCGATTTCGTGTGGGTAAGCTTGAGATTGAAGGTGAGAGCCCCCCTGTATCGTGCCCCTCATTGAGAAAGAAGGTACGTGCCGCAGGTGCCGCCCCGGCACGGGCGGATTCGAATACTTCTTGTAGTGTAGAAACACTTGGAAAAAAAATTTTTATTGCATAAAAATCAAAAACTGGACATGGGACATGTTCAGGATCCGGATCAGACTTTCCAATCCGGATCCCGAAGGGTGTTCGTTCATACACTAGTTCAATCCGGATCGCAGCATCCTTTGATCCGGATCCCGAACACTAGTTTTACCTTTTTATTTGAACGATCCGGATCAGGCTTTGCAATCCGGATCCCGAACGTTGGTGTTTGGTGAAACTGTATGAACGATCCGGATCAGGAAGTTCGATCCGGATCCCGAACTATTGTTTTTTCTGGAAACCGTCTTTCTCGCTACTGCAATCCGGATCGCCGAAATCCGATCCGGATCGCCGTCCGTAAAATTTCTAGAAAAGGCAAGTTTTTGATCCTTATCTTCTTCCAATGGTTTCTAACCTATAAATAGACCCTTTATTCCTTTTCTAGGGCATCCGGAAAATGATAGAAAAATACGACCGAAAGAGAAAAATCCACATATAGAGAAGAAAGTAAATAACTAGATTAATTCTATGTTTCTTCATCTATATTGATTGATTTGATTCTAGGTTTTCCAAACTCAGATTTTGAGTAGAATCAAATCAATGAATACTTAGATGGTATTTCCGATCTATTTCTAATCTAAGTATTCGGCGGATCATCACCACCCAAAAACAACGATTTACCCTAAATCGGCGCGTGGACTCGCGTGGCCTTGTGGATTCAAGGTGCAACCGCTCTCGTGGATTCGGAGCGAGGTACGTTCGTGGATTCGAAGCGTGCTACTGGGTGAAGACCGTGGATTCGGTCGGACGTCGTGGACTCGACGTTGGACGCTGAGGATTCGGCGTTGGGCGCAGATCGTGGATTCGAGAAGCGTCGTGGAACGAGCGGAGAAGATCTACTAGGAGCGTATGGTAAAGGTTGAGTCGTCTGTGAGTACGTTATATCACCTTGTACGTGTTCTAATTCTAGTGGATTTCGCCGTGTGATCGGTCCCGTGGTTTTTTACTCCGGTTTGGAGTTTTTCCACGTAAAAATCTTGCGTGTTCTTTATTATTTCCGCATTGGATTTTATTGCGCAATGATTTTTTGAGTGTTTATTGTTTACACCTATTCACCCCCCTCTAGGTGTTTTTTTTCCCCTATTTAGATCCAATTACATTTATAACCCAACAAGTGGTATCAGAGCGGGAATAGGGTTGTAAACAATGGTTGAAGGTGGAAACATCAACAGACCCCCTTTCTTCGATGGAACAAATTATGCGTACTGGAAAGTGCGGATGAAAGCCTTTTTAATTTCCATCGACGAACGGGTGTGGCAATCAATTGAATTAGGATGGTCTAATCCAACTGAAATTATTGCTGATGTTCGCACCATCAAACCTAGGTCGAAATGGACCAAGGAAGAGATAGATTCATCTTCTTACAATGGCAAGGGAATTAATGCTCTATTTAATGCTTTGTCACAAACTGAGTTCTCTCGCGTCTCGGCATGTGAGACTGCGAAAGAAATCTGGGATGTTCTGCAAGTTACACATGAGGGAACAAACCTGGTGAAGATTCAAAAACTGCAAATGCTTACGAGCAAGTTTGACTCTATTTCTATGGCAGAAAATGAATCTTTCACAGACTACTACACACGATTGCAAGATATCGTAAACTCATGTGCTAACTTGGGAGAGAAGATTCCAGAATTTAAAGTTGTAAGAAAGATTTTAAGAACTCTTCCTGAACGATTTCGCCCAAAGGTTGCAGCCATTGAAACAATTAAACACCCGGACGAAATGCGTGTAGAAGAATTAGTTGGTTCTTTACAAACATACGAAATGACTTTTCCTACTAACTATTCTTCTGGAAAGGCATCCTCTTCTAAGTCTTCAGGTTTTGCATTGAAAACAACAAAGGAAGAAGACGCGGGTTCATCCTCCTCAGACGATGACGAGAACCTATCTATGGAGGACTTTGAGAAGCAGCTTGCACTCTTGACAAGGAAATTCCGCCGAAACTTCCGAAGGGGTAATTCAAGCAAAACTCCATCCTTCGGAAAGTCGAAGAAAGGCAAGGGTACTTCAAGTTACAAGTCAAGAAAGCAAGAGAACTTCTCAAAGGATAAGAAAAGTTCAGAGGGACAAGTACAATGCTTCAAATGTCGAGGCTACGGCCATATTGCAACGGAATGTCCCAATAAGAATCCGGCGAAGAAGAAGGCGATGCAAGTTGTCACTTGGGATGACAACTCAACGTCAAATGAGTCATCCTCGAGTGATGAAGAAGATAGCGCAACGGCATTCCACGCGTCCACATCTTCCCCCTTCATGTGCTTGATGGCGAGTACCTCAGATTCCTTGTCCAACTCCTCCCATGTTGAAAAGAATGCTACGGACAACGAATCGAGCAATTCTGAAGGTGAAGATTTTGCTCTTGCCTACCATAAGCTTTTGAGGGATTCAAAGAAATTGGCAAAGCAAAACCGGAGTTTGAGAGGGAGATTGCAGGATCTCGAAGAAGAAGCAAAAAGGGCATCTTCTCTCTCAAACGCTCTTGAAGTGGAAAGGGATAACTTAGCCAAAGCGAATGTTTCCCTTCAAGAGAAAAACGAGCTTTTTGAGAAAGAACATGAGAAACTGGTGGATAAAGCGAATTATTTCTCAAAGCTCTACAACGAGGCCCTACGGGACAAAATGGTAATGACGAAGACCATTCTCCAACTAAAGGACGATTTAAAGCGATTCTCTTCAGGAAGGAGTAAGTTGGATAGGCTTCTTGGTCTTGGTCAAACAAATAAGTTCGGCCTTGGATACACTCAAACTGGAGACAGTCCAAGTTCGAGTGGAACAGTTTTTGTGCCTCAGTCGGTATCTCCTCCTCCGACACCGGAATTCACGACAAGCAACGACAACAAACCTTCTTCATCCTCTTCGGGTTTGTCAAGAACTAAGGTATGTTTTCGTTGTGGTTTTTCAGGGCACATAAGGAGAAATTGCAAGATGGGAGCCAAACGCACATCTCAAGCATCTCTTGCAATGACTACCAAAAGGGCGATTCCTCAGGAATCAACTGCAAATCATTTGAAGGAAAAGAGCCTTGGTAGTTCACCGCACAAGACGACTTCATCAAGGAGCAGCAATCGCACTAACAAGACGCTTTCACCTAGGCAAATAACTTCACATCCATTACCGACGCATTCCAAAAAGGTTTGGGTGCGCAAAGGTGAAATTTTCCCTTGTCTCGTTACTAATGTTTCCTTGCATGCATATGATAATTCGTCTTGGTATCTGGATAGCGGTTGTTCCCGTCACATGACCGGTGACAAAAATTGTTTTCAAAATTTTGAGAAAATCTCCGGAGGACTTGTAGTTTTCGGAGACGGTCGGTCTTCCAAAATTGCTGGAAAGGGAACGGTAGCTATTCCAGATGGCCCGATTTTGAAAAATGTGTTATTTGTTGATGGCCTTAAGACTAACCTCATTAGCATAAGTCAACTTTGTGACAATGGTTATTAAGTTAATTTTTCATCTGTTGAATGTACTGTAACTGATAAGGACCATGTATTCTTTTTAAAAGGGGTTAGATCAGAAAATAACTGCTATGTTGTTCCACATAAAATTTCTGAAAAGTGTAACCTAGCTTCTTTGAAAAATGAAACACTTTGGCATGAACGGCTAGGTCACATAAATTTTAAGGAACTGGCAAGAATTTCAAACAAAGAAGTGGTCAAGGGGGTTCCTAAACTTTCTTTTGAACAAAACATTGTGTGTGGCGGTTGTCAAAAGGGAAAACAATCTAGGACTGCACACAAGAACTTGAACCACATTGGTACAAAACGACCTTTGGAACTTTTACACATGGATTTAATGGGGCCAACTCGTCAACCATCTTTGGGAGGTAAATGGTATATTTTCTTATTGGTTGATGATTTCTCTAGATATTCTTGGGTAGCATTTTTAAAAGAGAAAGCTGATACTTTTGATTCTTTTCACGAGATTTGCCATCGTATTATGATTGAAAAGAATGAAAAGATTACTCGTGTTAGAAGTGATAGAGGTGGAGAATTCATTAACTCCAAATTCATTGATTTTTGCACTTCTAACGGCATTAAACATGAATTCTCAGCACCCTATACACCTCAACAGAATGGTGTAGTCGAGCGCAAAAACAGGGTCGTACAGGAGATGGCACGTGTTATGCTTCATAGCCGGAACCTACCGTTATATTTTTGGGCTGAAGCGGTGAACACTGTTGTCTATGTAATTAATCGAGTGTATTTGCGCCCGGGGACTTTAAATACACCATATGAACTATGGTTTTGTAGAAAACCGAACATCAAATATTTTCGTATCTTTGGGAGTCGGTGTTATATTTTACGTGACCGCGAAAATCTTGGAAAATTTGACTCTCGAAGTGACGAAGCGATTTTCTTGGGTTATTCTACAAACAGTAGAGCATATCGAGTATTTAACTTGGAATCTAAGACGATCGTAGAATCGATAAATGTTAAGGTAGATGAAGCTTTTCACTTTGCATCTGAAAAATCTACCCTCGATATCTCTCTTGATGATGATACACCTGCCAATGCATCTTCTAATAACAATTCTTTCGATGATAATGATGGATCTAATGGTTCTTCAAGTTCATCTGATGTGCAGGAATCATCTCACGTACCTCCGACTACTCCGTTACCTCAAACATTACGCATCTCCAAGGATCATCCTGAATCGAACATTATTGGAGACCCACAAGAAGGAGTAAGGACCCGGAGACAATTGGTTTGCGGATTCGCTTGCTATGTTTCTTTAATCGAACCAAAGGATGTTGATGAAGCTCTTCAGGATGACTACTGGATTGAAGCAATGCAGGAAGAGCTCCATCAATTTGAGCGGAACAAAGTCTGGGAATTAACGAAGCCTCCGAAGCAACACAATGTGATTGGTACAAAATGGATCTTCAAGAACAAGAAAAATGAGGATGGTACCATCATCAGGAACAAAGCACGATTAGTTGCTCAAGGCTACTCTCAAATCGAAGGTATAGACTTTGATGAAACTTTCGCCCCTGTCGCTAGACTCGAGTCCATTCGTATCTTGTTTGCAATTGCTTGTCACTTTAAAATCAAATTATTTCAAATGGACGTTAAGAGCGCATTTTTAAATGGGTTTTTAAATGAGGAAGTTTATGTGGCTCAACCGAAAGGTTTTGTAGACCATAAACAACCTAACCACGTTTTTCGTTTGAAAAAGGCTCTATACGGTCTGAAACAAGCACCGCGAGCATGGTACGAAAGGTTGACAAAGCACCTTTTGGAGAAGGGCTATACTCGAGGGGGAGCTGACAGGACTCTCTTTGTGAAGCATTATCAAAACAATTTCATTGTAGCACAAATCTATGTCGATGACATTGTATTTGGCGCAACAAGAGATAATGATGCTTCTAAATTCGCGGAGACCATGGAAAGCGAATTTGAGATGTCCATGATGGGCGAATTGAATTATTTTCTTGGATTACAAGTTAAACAAAATGATGAAGGAATTCACTTGTGTCAATCCAAGTATGCACTGGAGTTGGTCAAAAAGTTTGATCTTGAAAATTCTAAGGATTTTCCAACTCCAATGGGAACTAGCCATAAGGGACTTGGAAGTGAATCACATAGTGAGAATGTAGACGAGAAACTGTATCGCAGTATGATTGGAAGTCTACTTTACCTCACGGCTAGTCGCCCGGATATATCCTTTAGTGTTGGGATTTGCGCGAGATATCAATCAGCACCGAAGGAGGTTCACCTGAAAGCGGTGAAACGGATCATCCGGTACATCAAAGGAACAATTAATTTCGGAATTTGGTATCCTATGGGAACAAGTTTGGATATTGTTGGATACTCAGATGCCGATTGGGCAGGATCAGTGGATGATCGGAAAAGCACGAGTGGTGCATGCTTCTATCTTGGCCATTGCCTTGTTGCATGGCACAGTAAAAAGCAAAACTGCATAGCACTCTCGACTGCCGAAGCGGAGTATATTTCAGCGGGTAGTTGTTCAACCCAACTGATATGGATGAAAAGCGTGTTGAGCGACTTCCGGATTTCAGCATCTTCGGTAACAATTCTCTGTGACAACACTAGTGCTATTAACATTTCCAAAAACCCTGTGTTGCACTCAAGAACAAAACATATTGAACTTAGATATCATTTTCTTAGAGAGCTAGTTGAATCAAATATTCTTCAACTTTCATATATTTCAACTGAGGATCAATTAGCTGACATTTTAACAAAACCTTTGGATCAAAAACGTTTTATTCATTTGCGTAAAGCAATTGGAATGCTTTCCTTGAAATAACCTCTTTTGAAACTTTTGCTTAGGTTAGGTTTTGTTTTTGTGTTTTTGTTCTTTATCTATGTTTGTACATAGGACATTAATTGAGCATTGATCATAATTGACTTTAATTGCATCTTTTCACGCATTTAGAAATTTATTATGCTTTTGACGTCATAATATTTCAATGTTGCAATGATCATTTATGTTAATTAAGTCATCTTTTAAGTGATCAAAGTCAATTTCTCTCTCAATGATCTCTTGGTATAGTCATTATCTTATTTGATTGCTTAGTCGAGTATGAATGCGAGATCAATTTTTGGTTGAATACCTTATATATTAAATAATTGATAGCCAATTGAGGGGGAGTCAAAGAAAAGTAAAATGCTCAAAAGATGTGGAAAGAGTTACATCCCAATGAGGAGTGTGAAAACTACCACCACATGGAGAAAGAAAAAAAAAAATACCCCATGTATGCAAAGCAAATTTTTGTGTTTAAAAATTGATGATGAAATGCATATTGAAATACTTGACTCTGTCAAATTTCAAGGTTGGTATAAGGTGGGATTTTTGATGAAAGATGCTCAAAGAGCCACTCTCTTCAACAGATTGTCTAGATATATTATCTAACTTATCTGGGATTTCAAACATCTATTGATCTTGGTATTTCATTTTCTTTACCGAAATTGATGATTTGATAAAGGCATTACGCATAAGATCAGGTTAGATGTGATTGAAGTTGTTCAACTTTAAGAGTTTTAATTTTCATAAATTTTCGTTTCATTTTTGAGTATTTTTGATAGATTTGGTATAATCTATTTCTTGTTGTATGAAACGATGATTTTGTTTAAAGTTGATATGTTAAAATGCTTACATACTTTTTCTGGATTTTATGGAATTTTTCTAAATTTTTCTGATGAAAAAATTGGAGCCGATCCGGATCGGAGTAAGTGATCCGGATCCCGAACGCAGGTTTTCCTGCGGGTAGCCGATCCGGATCACATTCTCGATCCGATCCGGATCACGGCTAGGGTTTTAATAAGAACAAGGGAGTTTTGATTTCTTTTGCTACAATCTTTTGTTCTTAAGCTTCCAGAGTTTCTCTCTTAAGAAATCTTCCATCTTGGAGCTTTCCTAACTCAAGTTCTTCGATTCCAAGTAAGTTTTATTGATCAAAATCTCGGTTTTTCACAGGTTTTCTATAATTTCACCAAAACGTGATGAAATTTCTCTATCTTTTTCGTTTGTGAATGGTTTTTGGTCAATTTTTTTTGAAATAAGAACTCTGAGCAGATTAGTTTTGATTATATGCTAGGTATTCTCAAGATTAACGAATTTTTGGGCTTCGATTTCTAAAAATTCTGTTTTAGGGCATATTAGAGGAATTTTTGAAAATCATGCAATTGATCTATTTTTAAAATTCTTTTTGCAAAACTAATTTGATTCTTAGTTTCTCTACATGATTATGATTGTTTGGGAACAATTTTTCCAAATTTTTGAAAACTAAAATTTGTGTTCTTGAGTTGTTCTTCACAGGATTTCCAATTTCTTAAAAGCACCTTGATCAATGGCATTCTCATGGATCATTCTTCTCTTGGTTTCAATGGTACATACTCGAGCTACAAACAAATTGAAAAGAGCCAAGAAACTTCAACGAAAAGGTGAATTTGATCTTATCAGTGACTCAGAAACTGAAGCAGACAATGATGGAGTAGACTGGGATAAGTTGACAGACGATGATGAATCATTGCCTGTTAAACCTGAACAAAAGGCGTCTGATGGTTCAAAAGGAAAAGCCTCCGATGGTTCAAAGGGAAAGGCAACCATGGACACAGGAAAAGCACCTATGGCTGCACCAACCATCTCTGTGAAAAGAAAACGTATAACTAGACGCTTTGGACTACGACGGGACATTGATGTTGACACGCCGATAGCTCCTGACTCCCCGCCACGTGTGGAAGAAGTGTTCGTTAACACTGATCGCCTTAGAGCCTTTGCACATCGTGAATGCATTGGCGAGAGGCATGTTAACATTGAGGCTCTACGAGGTCACTCCCCTGAGTTTGGTGTTCTGATTGAACAAGCGAACCTTATTCAAGTATGCCGATTCCCAGAAACGCTTGGCTACTGTCTGCATCACGTGAGGACTTTCTATACAAATGCACGGCACCTTCGAGAGTTTGAAAACGGTCCAATGGAGTTTTACACAAATATCCAAGGCACAAGATTTAAGATTACTCCACATTTGATTGGCGAGGTTTTGGGAATGCAAGCCAGCAAGACAGGAATTAATTACTTGAAGGGAATAGGTTTGACAAACACGATGTGGCAAAAAGTTATAGAGGGAATTTGTTTGGAGGGAACACAATCAACGAAGAAATCTGTCAAATCCAAAGAACTTCGTCTTGAGTACAGGTTCCTAAACTTCATCACATATTACAATATCCTTCCAAATATGCAGACAAAAGTCGTGAGATGGGATCGGTTGCTGTTTTTGTATCTCTTAGGACATCCGTCAGAGGCAACGGCATTAAATATCAACATTCCACGAGATATGTTGAGCATCCTCATCCCACTGAAAGAATTCCATTTCCATTGATTATAATGAGGATCTTAAAGAAATTTCAGGTTGATATTAGTTCAACAACTTATCATCACTGCTTGAGCATGATCGATGAGTCTACCATTGTCAAGTCCCTCCATAAGTTGCCACATGTCACTCCAGTTCCTGCATCCGGAACAAAACCCAGTACAAGCACTGCCGCATCACCATCACAACCAGCACCCGCACCAGCGAATGAAGAATCAGTCTCATCCATCTACAAAGAACAACAACGATTATCCGTTAAGCAGGAACAGATTTCAAAGGAACAGCAAAGAATTTCCAATGAGCTTGAGCTCATCACGGCAGCTCATATTACCATAACTAAGAAGGTCAATTCAATGAACAAGCTGGTGAAAAAGATGTTCTCTAAGATGGGCTGCACGAGCTCTGAAGACTCTGATTCTGATGATTGATTACTTTTTGACTCATTTTCTTTTTCATCTTTTTGTGCAGGATTTCAGTGTTTAGGTTTTTAATATTCTGTTTTTAGTTTGCTTTATTTTTAGTTCTCAGGTTTTTCTTGATTTTGACCTTTTTAACTCTCCTTAATTTTTGTATTTTTGGCTTGGTTTGTGACAAAAAGGGGGAGAGAGTTTAGAGAGAACTTGAACAATGATGAACAATGATGATGTGAATGACATGAACAATGATGATGTGAGACAATGATGATGTGAAAATGTGACATTAAGGTAAGTATCACTTCAACTTGGATCTTTGATTTTATCTTGTGATGTGTTGCATGTCTAGGGAGCATGATTTGTCAGTATTTTGAACCGGTTGAACCTGTCTGTTTTAACACCCAGCCCCCCTGTGTCGTCCGGTTGAGCCCCATTTCGTCCGGATGACCCTGCCAGTCCTGAATAAACTAATATCCACCGACTTATCCTACCTAACCAGGTGGATGTGTGGCACTCCCTGGAGATGCCACCTCGCCCTATCAACCCCATACCTTGCCACCTAGCCCTCCTAGGGTTCTTCCTCTTCTCCTTAAAGTGAAGCAGAGTTCCTTTTTCTTGGGAGAGGCACAAGGAAGGGGAGGTCGCAGGGTTTAGAGAAAGAGCTCCACCGGAGTCTTGGTAAAAAGGTGAGAAGAACCACCCTTCCATATTTATCTTAGGGAAAAAGGTTATTCCTTCATGGCTTGAAGGAAGTGGCTAGGAGGGCTAGGTGGCAAGGTATGGGGTTGATAGGGCGAGGTGGCATCTCCAGGGAGTGCCACACATCCACCTGGTTAGGTAGGATAAGTCGGTGGATATTAGTTTATTCAGGACTGGCAGGGTCATCCGGACGAAATGGGGCTCAACCGGACGACACAGGGGGGCTGGGTGTTAAAACAGACAGGTTCAACGGTTCAAAATACTGACAAATCATGCTCCCTAGACATGCAACACATCACAAGATAAAATCAAAGATCCAAGTTGAAGTGATACTTACCTTAATGTCACATTTTCACATCATCATTGTCTCACATCATCATTGTTCATGTCATTCACATCATCATTGTTCATCATTGTTCAAGTTCTCTCTAAACTCTCTCCCCTTTTTGTCACAAACCAAGCCAAAAATACAAAAATTAAGGAGAGTTAAAAAGGTCAAAATCAAGAAAAACCTGAGAACTAAAAATAAAGCAAACTAAAAACAGAATATTAAAAACCTAAACACTGAAATCCTGCACAAAAAGATGAAAAAAAAATGAGTCAAAAAGTAATCAATCATCAGAATCAGAGTCTTCAGAGCTCGTGCAGCCCATCTTAGAGAACATCTTTTTCACCAGCTTGTTCATTGAATTGACCTTCTTAGTTATGGTAATATGAGCTGCCGTGATGAGCTCAAGCTCATTGGAAATTCTTTGCTGTTCCTTTGAAATCTGTTCCTGCTTAACGGATAATCGTTGTTGTTCTTTGTAGATGGATGAGACTGATTCTTCATTCGCTGGTGCGGGTGCTGGTTGTGATGGTGATGCGGCAGTGCTTGTACTGGGTTTCGTTCCGGATGCAGGAACTGGAGTGACATGTGGCAACTTATGGAGGGACTTGACAATGGTAGACTCATCGATCATGCTCAAGCAGTGATGATAAGTTGTTGAACTAATATCAACCTGAAATTTCTTTAAGATCCTCATTATAATCAATGGAAATGGAATTCTTTCAGTGGGATGAGGATGCTCAACATATCTCGTGGAATGTTGATATTTAATGCCGTTGCCTCTGACGGATGTCCTAAGAGATACAAAAACAGCAACCGATCCCATCTCACGACTTTTGTCTGCATATTTGGAAGGATATTGTAATATGTGATGAAGTTTAGGAACCTGTACTCAAGACGAAGTTCTTTGGATTTGACAGATTTCTTCGTTGATTGTGTTCCCTCCAAACAAATTCCCTCTATAACTTTTTGCCACATCGTGTTTGTCAAACCTATTCCCTTCAAGTAATTAATTCCTGTCTTGCTGGCTTGCATTCCCAAAACCTCGCCAATCAAATGTGGAGTAATCTTAAATCTTGTGCCTTGGATATTTGTGTAAAACTCCATTGGACCGTTTTCAAACTCTCGAAGGTGCCGTGCATTTGTATAGAAAGTCCTCACGTGATGCAGACAGTAGCCAAGCGTTTCTGGGAATCGGCATACTTGAATAAGGTTCGCTTGTTCAATCAGAACACCAAACTCAGGGGAGTGACCTCGTAGAGCCTCAATGTTAACATGCCTCTCGCCAATGCATTCACGATGTGCAAAGGCTCTAAGGCGATCAGTGTTAACGAACACTTCTTCCACACGTGGCGGGGAGTCAGGAGCTATCGGCGTGTCAACATCAATGTCCCGTCGTAGTCCAAAGCGTCTAGTTATACGTTTTCTTTTCACAGAGATGGTTGGTGCAGCCATAGGTGCTTTTCCTGTGTCCATGGTTGCCTTTCCCTTTGAACCATCGGAGGCTTTTCCTTTTGAACCATCAGACGCCTTTTGTTCAGGTTTAACAGGCAATGATTCATCATCGTCTGTCAACTTATCCCAGTCTACTCCATCATTGTCTGCTTCAGTTTCTGAGTCACTGATAAGATCAAATTCACCTTTTCGTTGAAGTTTCTTGGCTCTTTTCAATTTGTTTGTAGCTCGAGTATGTACCATTGAAACCAAGAGAAGAATGATCCATGAGAATGCCATTGATCAAGGTGCTTTTAAGAAATTGGAAATCCTGTGAAGAACAACTCAAGAACACAAATTTTTAGTTTTCAAAAATTTTAAAAATTGTACCCAAACAATCATAATCATGTAGAGAAACTAAGAATCAAATTAGTTTTGCAAAAAGAATTTTAAAAATAGATCAATTGCATGATTTTCAAAAATTCCTATAATATGCCCTAAAACAGAATTTTTAGAAATCGAAGCCCAAAAATTCGCTAATCTTGAGAATACCTAGCATATAATCAAAACTAATCTGCTCAGAATTCTTATTTCAAAAAAAAATTGACCAAAAACCATTCACAAACGAAAAAGATAGAGAAATTTCATCACGTTTTGGTGAAATTATAGAAAACCTGTGAAAAACCGAGATTTTGATCAATAAAACTTACTTGGAATCGAAGAACTTGAGTTAGGAAAGCTCCAAGATGGAAGATTTCTTAAGAGAGAAACTCTGGAAGCTTAAGAACAAAAGATTGTAGCAAAAGAAATCAAAACTCCCTTGTTCTTATTAAAACCCTAGCCGTGATCCGGATTGGATCGTGAATGTGATCCGGATCGGCTACCCGCAGGGAAAAACCTGCGTTCGGGATCCGGATCACTTACTCCGATCCGGATCGGCTCCAATTTTTTCATCAGAAAAATTTAGAAAAATTCCATAAAATCCAGAAAAAGTATGTAAGCATTTTAACACATCAACTTTAAACTAAAATCATCGTTTCATACAACAAGAAATAGATTATACCAAATCTATCAAAAATACTCAAAAATGAAACGAAAATTTATGAAAATTAAAACTCTTAAAGTTGAACAACTTCAATCACATCTAACCTGATCTTATGCGTAATGCCTTTATCAAATCATCAATTTCGGTAAAGAAAATGAAATACCAAGATCAATAGATGTTTGAAATCCCAGATAAGTTAGATAATATATCTAGACAATCTGTTGAAGAGAGTGGCTCTTTGAGCATCTTTCATCAAAAATCCCACCTTATACCAACCTTGAAATTTGACAGAGTCAAGTATTTCAACATGCATTTCATCATCAATTTTTAAACACAAAAATTTGCTTTGCATACATGGGGTATTTTTTTTTTCTTTCTCCATGTGGTGGTAGTTTTCACACTCCTCATTGGGATGTAACTCTTTCCACATCTTTTGAGCATTTTACTTTTCTTTGACTCCCCCTCAATTGGCTATCAATTATTTAATATATAAGGTATTCAACCAAAAATTGATCTCGCATTCATACTCGACTAAGCAATCAAATAAGATAATGACTATACCAAGAGATCATTGAGAGAGAAATTGACTTTGATCACTTAAAAGATGACTTAATTAACATAAATGATCATTGCAACATTGAAATATTATGATATCAAAAGCATAATAAATTTCTAAATGCGTGAAAAGATGCAATTAAAGTCAATTATGATCAATGCTCAATTAATGTCCTATGTACAAACATAGATAATGAACAAAAACACAAAAACAAAACCTAACCTAAGCAAAAGTTTCAAAAAGAGGTTATTTCAAGGAAAGCATTCCAATTGCTTTTCGCAAATGAATAAAACGTTTTTGATCCAAAGGTTTTGTTAAAATGTCAGCTAATTGATCTTCAGTTGAAATATATGAAAGTTGAAGAATATTTGATTCAACTAGCTCTCTAAGAAAATGATATCTAAGTTCAATATGTTTTGTTCTTGAGTGCAACACAGGGTTTTTGGAAATGTTAATAGCACTAGTGTTGTCACAGAGAATTGTTACCGAAGATGCTGAAATCCGGAAGTCGCTCAACACGCTTTTCATCCATATCAGTTGGGTTGAACAACTACCCGCTGAAATATATTCCGCTTCGGCAGTCGAGAGTGCTATGCAGTTTTGCTTTTTACTATGCCATGCAACAAGGCAATGGCCAAGATAAAAACATGCACCACTCGTGCTTTTCCGATCATCCACTGATCCTGCCCAATCGGCATCTGAGTATCCAACAATGTCCAAACTTGTTCCCATAGGATACCAAATTCCGAAATTAATTGTTCCTTTGATGTACCGGATGATCCGTTTCACCGCTTTCAGGTGAACCTCCTTTGGTGCTGATTGATATCGCGCGCAAATCCCAACACTAAAGGATATGTCAGAGCGACTAGCCGTGAGGTAAAGTAGACTTCCAATCATACTACGATAAAGTTTCTCGTCTACATTCTCACTGTTTGATTCACTTCCAAGTCCCTTGTGGCTAGTTCCCATAGGAGTTGGAAAATCCTTAGAATTTTCAAGATCAAACTTTTTGACCAACTCCAATGCATACTTGGATTGACATAAATGGATTCCTTCATCATTTTGTTTTATTTGCAATCCAAGAAAATAATTTAATTCGCCCATCATGGACATCTCAAATTCGCTTTCCATGGTTTCAGCGAATTTAGAAGCATCATTATCTCTTGTTGCACCAAATACAATGTCATCGACATAGATTTGTGCTACTATGAAGTTGTTTTGATAATGCTTCACAAAGAGAGTCCTGTCAGCTCCCCCTCGAGTATAGCCCTTCTCCAAAAGGTGCTTTGTCAACCGTTCGTACCATGCTCGCGGTGCTTGTTTCAGACCGTATAGAGCCTTTTTCAAAACGA